>JAODPA010133837.1:0-10734 GCA_025585075.1 Nepenthes mirabilis
ATTATTTTTAAATTTGATAATAACTCATTTATGAATCAAACAATACAATACGTGGATATATAATCGCAGCATTAAACCCAACTGCATTCTGAGCTCTCTCAAATACTAAATATATAAATATATATAATTCCCAATCTGCATTCTTGAGTTTAATGTCAAAATGAATAATAATACAGTACAAGAACTACTACTTCCAACACCAGCTCAAATCTTACGCTATCAATTCAAAATCTTTAAAAATCATTTTGGTATCATTCTCTTATCTCGACAGGAACCCCAAAACACATACGAAAAAGGTGACACTAACAAAACTTCTGTGCCCGGTGTCGAGGCTCAAATGCAGCAAAGCATAGAGTTTCTGCTGCTGAGTTCTGATTTTGAAACAACTGGGGAAGAACCACGCTTTCTTCTGGGTAGTCATTTTATCCGGAGGCTCCGGCTGCTGCTTGCTTATCGTACTCACCTTGCCATTCCTTTGCAAACTCTTCTATCAGCTCCCGTTGTCTTGGAGTCAAATTCCTGCAAATTATACAATCATGTCACGCCATCTCAGTACTGAATCAAGATGTCACGACTATGATATCATTCAAGGCTGTTCTCTGAAAGGAAATGCTAGAGGGACGCTTTTAACTGACGTGATGTCTTTTCCATTCATCCATGCTACCGGGCTTATATAAAATTTGATGGGTAGACGTTACGCCATCTGACACAGTTTATTTATTGGGTATCCGGAAAACTTTCCCTTGTCAATGAAGGGGGCATAATCATTGTCTGTAGGCACTCCCTTCACCATCACAGGATCGAAGGCCAAAGCCTAAAATGATATATTGTAACAAGACAGGCTAAAATTCAATCAAACGGTTGAAGAGAGAGTGCTTACGTTGGAATGCTGACATTGAAGTGTACGTACTGATCACCAAATGAAAAAGAACCCCTCACCTTGATCCCTGCAAGAAGCACGAAGAATGTATGATTCAACTGGGACGACCACACAACAGTTATATTGCAAACTAAATGGAACTGCTACTTTCTTCTAATAGAATTCGGAACCTCATACAGATAATGTCACTTGATGAAATTAAATAGTCTTAGCGCTTAATTTAGTTAATCTTAGCACATTTTCTGTGCCCTCATTTCATTAAACTAAATAATCTCGATTCTCAGAACTTCCTCTTCAACTGATATTCTCTCTACAATAGGGATTTAAATCTCTCGATCCTATATATCCTGTTTAAAGCTATATTTTCAAAGCTCCGTGAAAGATCAAGAATTCAATACTTTCATCACGTTTCTCAATGTTCAGCAGATTACTTTCTTTCCAAATAACTTTATTTTCACCAATAAAATAATCTCAAGTCTCAAAAGATTATTCAATTTCATCAAACAAGAGCGAGGCCTTAAACTATCAAAAGATACAACAGCAAGAAAAAAAAAATGCAAGAATAATAGAATGTATTTGTGCATGTTCTCACCTTTCTTTCTCAGCACAACCTTCTGACCTGGTTGGGTGCCAGGGCGAACCTAGAAAACAAAATGCTTACACTCCATGAATTCTTACACGGGAACAGAAATAAGAAGAGTGCATGAAAATCACACACCTTAAGAACAACATCTCCTGTGAGAGTTGGAACCTGGACGGTACCGCCCAAAATTGCCTGCAGCAGAAGTCAGCATGATTTCCAGTGATCAAGCAAAGGGTGTGCAGCAGGTAGGCCAAAAAATAAAAAAATATATCGGCTAAACTCTTAGGCATACAATTGGCCAAAATCTTGCAGTCTGGAAGCAACCAATTTACGGGTTAGTTGAGTTAGTTAAGGCCAACTGGCCAAGCCCCGAGATCAAAAGAAGAGGAAGGAGCAAACATCAAACGAATTCTCTGAAATGAATGGAAAGCTAATCTACTTAAGTGTTTTATTAGATATTCAAAATCACAACTATCTTGCAGTTTCAATTAGGCAGAAAAATCCTTGGTGTGACGGCACTATTACAAACGCCAGATGTATCTATGTAAGAACTTTAGAAGTGCTACAAAAAACCAAATTTCTGTACATCTCACTGTTGTATATTTACAAACATTCATTATTCAGGAAAAAATGGAATACACAGTTTTAATACCAAAATCAATGCATTTACCATGGGAAGGGAGACGAGCAAAAGAAAGCAACATTGAAAAGCATGATGAATGTTCTCAGCTTAAGCATCATGATGAATAGCTAACAGATTTAAGCATCTGTATCAATCTAGAAAAGCAAACCTGTGTAATACTCAGAATCGCGTCAACATGAATGTCAGAGCCCTCTCTTCGGAAAACTGGATCATCTCTGACCTGTAAATGAACTTGTTAAGTCATCATGTACTGCAAACTAGTTATGAATGGATCCATGGTAAATGCTGATCATGAATTGAGAAAAGAAACAAATGAACCGAGAAATTACTATAATGGTGACGTAGAGATCTCCAGGATCATAACCATCTGGATCTGCTCCACCACTTCTAGATACCTTGATGGTTTCATTATTATCCACACCTACACAAACTCAAAAACACCGATTATATGCAAAGACCAATCAAAAAGACCTCCAACAAGATGTGCAATTCCAAGAGTGGAGGGTGAAACACAAGTGCACATTTGAGGCTGGTCATTTTTTAGATTTTTGTGCGAGGTACTGAGACAGATAAGAAAAAAACATAAGCAATAACTAAAGCTCCTCTGCTAATAAAAAATGGAAGGACTCCAAAGCATTCCAATGAAAAAAGATGACATGCATATAAACTATACATTAAGGGACTAGCAACCACCTGGCATAACATCCAATTTGATGGTCTTGGATCCCCGCACCACTCGATTACCATTGCATGTCTTGCAGTGGCTCTGGATGACACACGAAAATAATATTAATCAATATGATGACATAATGGACATGGACAATTCAGGATGCAGAAAACAGATGGGAAGGCAAAAAAGATTTTATGTATCCCTCCATTTTCCAAAGCAATATAATACGAAGAAATTTGATGCCAAACAAGATTAAATCAAGACTCATGTAAAGAAGGATCCACCAAGAAAGTAAAGGATCTATAAAATTCTTAACATTACATATATGTCCATGTATTTGCTAGTAGAGAAAACTGAAACAAGATTACAACTTTCATCGGTGAATGAGACTAACCGATATTAATTTCTATGGGTTTTGGTTTATTCCTTTTTGGGGGAGTATGCCTTCATGCTTATCCAAATTGTAGGAATTGAAAACCCAAATTTTTTTTCTTCTTTTGCTAGGCAGAAATTAAAACCCTAAACGATAAACATAATTGAAATTTGCCCAAGGAGGCCCTTACCTGCTGTATATATCAGTAGCATAATGCCGATAATGCCAATTTAAGTCCATATTTTGGGGTTTTGGGGCTTCAGTCATTTCATGAGAATGCAATTTCCGGCTGCTTTTTTTTATGTTACTAGGCAAACCTTTGCGTTTTAATTAATTAAGGCAGGAACCCATATTCTGAAAATTTATAAATTAAAACTTGAAAGACCAATTTCATCTAGCACAGTTAACAGATACTTAGTATGCTAGGACGAAATATGCCAGACGCAGTATGTGCTACACAGAAAGTTTTCATAGAGGGTTGTCATTGCAAATTGCAATCCATTCCTGTTGTGGTACTCATTTTACATACTGAGTTAAGGGAATCTCAGTATAGTTGCTAGAGTCAAAATGGCCAAAAATTATCAGAAACCTATCTAGAGCATGTTTGAAAGCCTTTTCTAGAAGACACCAAATGATCATAGTTTATCTACACTACATAGTGCTCCACTGACAGAAAATTTTGTCAAATAACCTAAAACAAATTGAGGGGAAGGACAATATGGGAACCCAAGGAACTTGCAATAAGATTCTACTGCTAAAACATAGATTCAGAAGAATGTGAGGTAAGTCTTAGAGTAACTGGTAAAGTTATTGTTGTGTGACTTGGAGGCATGATTTAAATTGTGGAAACAACCACTTGTAATAAGACCGTGTAAAACGGGCTCAAAGTGGTCCAACGCTTAAGTAGACCCCGAGCATAGCAAGAGCTTTATGCACTAAGTTGCCTTTGTAAACATGTCAACATAAGCCAAATAACAGTTTCGGCAACTTTCTCTTTTCCAGGATAATTTGGCAAGCTTGATTCAAACTTAATAAGCTTAAATTGATGTTTCTGTCAGATAATTTCAACTCAGAATTTTGATGGACAAGGGGAATGGACTGACAATACACTGAGATTTTAAGACATCCATCAGCAATCAAACCTTCAATTGTTAACCAACAAATCACAGAAGTTGCAATTGATTACATATCAATCCAGGCTTGGAGCTTTTCCAGGTGGTTCTTGAAAAACAAGTTCAAACAAATATCAGCACTACAAGCATGAAAGAAAAATAAAAACAAAAACAAATGGAATGTCATGGCAATCAACTAAATAATGTACTACATATTTCTTGATCCACTAACTAAATTATACCGTAAATGTTTTCCCTGTACCACCACACTGCATACAAGTTGACTGGACAGAGAAGGGGCCATTTTGCATGAATGTCTGAAAATTCAGCAAAAAAAAAATGTAAATGTTACCAGAGTAACAATCAAAATTAGGAAATAAATAAATGAAATTTTGCGCCAAAATTTACAGACCACGCCTTTGCCTTTGCAACGCCAACATGCTTCTGGTTTAGTCCCAGGAGGTACACCTGTTCCACCTACAGGTATCCAGAAGCAACAAAGTTAGAGAAGAATAAACCCTAACAAGTCAAACTAGGTTCATCTACTATAAAAGAGCATTCAATTACAAAATACCAGAAGCATCAGAAAAGCAGGAATCACAAATAACCCTATGAAGCTAAATTTAAGTTCATTTACAACAAAGAGATTTTTTACGCAGTAGTACAGAAAACTGTATACCACAAAATGATACCAAGAATTGTCACCCATGTATACTTTATACAGTCACAGGGGGAAAGGATGAAGAACCCAAAGTTGCAACCAATATAGTGGGTGAACAAACTAACATAGTAAAAACATCAGAAGGCAAACAAAAAGTACAGGCTGCTCCCCCTCAAGTTAAGAAAAGGCACTCACAGAGAGAGAAGGCAACCTCATCTAGCATGCACAAGTATGTCGAGTTTATACAGTCATGTACACTTTACACAGTCGCAGGGGAAAAGGATGAAGAACCCAGAGTTGCAACCAATATAGCGGGTGAACAAACTAACATGGTAAAAACATCAGAAGGCAAGCAAAAAGTACAGGCAGCCCCCCCTCACGTTAAGAAAAGGCACTCACAGAGAGAGAAGGCAACCTCATCTAGCATGCACAAGTATGTCAAGTTTTATGAGAACCATTTGGACAACTCACTGTTTTAGTAGGCTGAAAATCACCCTGTGAGCACTTCTGCTCTACTGTCTCATTCCCTCGCTTTAGAATCTACACTTAAAACCCCTTGCTCAACCAACTCAGATCCCTTCTCAAAAGAGCAAATAAAATGGGATCATTTTTATGCATCATTTGTCACTTCCAAGATAAGTTGTAAGTAAAGTGGGAGTCGCAGCAGCACTGGAGATTGGTGCAGATAATTAAGCAATCCGCAATTGGCAGTTTTACTGAGGCTTTGCAATTGGTTATGCTTCCTAAAAACAAGTGATCAGGATTTCAGAAGAAACAGAGGTCAAGTGAGTGTTCCGTTAAAGTGGTTAGCTTGACAAAATAGAAGGGACTGAGATGTCAAATCTATTGCTTGTAGGACATAGATCAAGAACTGCGAGGGGCTTTGACAAAAAAGACAGAGATGGGACAGAAAAATCACAACACAGGTTGGCCACATAAAGGAGGGATAGTACTAATATCTAGTTTGGCAAAGGAGGTCGGAGGAGAGTCACAGAGGTCACTAGATGTGTAACTAGAGAGGATAATGGACATCAGGTAGGGTTAGTATCAAATTCCAATGGTGAAGGTGGATCATTCCATCAAAGCTAGAGGTAGACCACTCCTTCATGCTAGAGGTCGTCATTGTTTTTATGAGGCAGCCAAACAATTGGCATGAATTTCTAATAGGGAAAATTTAAGCCCAAAAAAAATAAATTATGAGAATAATGGGCTACTAGAGAATGTAGGCCATATAAATCCTCTGACCAAAAGAGGGCAGCAAGATAGTGCTACAGGAAATCTGGGGAAGAAAGTCTGGGTTAACTAGTTTTCAAACTGTCATGGGAGGATATTTTGTTAGATAATGAGAGGACAAACAGAATGCTGCATAAAACATAGGAGTCAAAATTCTAGAAACTCGAGCTTGAGTTCAGATATAACAATTCTATGGCAAGGATTCAGTACCATTCCTAGTTCATTCTTTCCCTTTTTTCACTTGAGCTAGTGCAGGAAGTCCATAGTTCAGGTTTAAGCATTTAACCTCCATTGGTCGTATAAGGACTATATTATTAATGCAACTTATTTCATTGCAAAAAAAAGGGAAAGCAAAAGCAAAAGAAAGAGTCATAAGATGGACCAAATGAAAATGGAATTATCTTACCACAAGCATCACAGGGAAAAGTAGTCTGAAACGTTATTGTTTTCGTGCATCCCTGAACAGCTTCCATGAAGGATAGCTCCAAACTAACCTATACATAGAACAGTAAAAGTGTAAGAGAACCAATTTCAAAGCATAACAATAGAGTATTTATTAAAATGATGGAGACTCCAAAGTTTTTGCAGACAGAGATCCAATAATTCACTAGTGATGGTTTATCATTATCCGGGTGAGATCTCAATGGATCTGACAGGTACACTAATATTGTCTACCTTCCCTGCTCTGGCTCATTGTAAAGATCTATAGAGCAGGATTAATAACAATGTCAGGACTGATTATGCTTATGGATGTGCACATTGATGTGTGTACAAGAGACTAGGATGAAAAATATTCTAAGATACATGCAAGGGGGGTTTGTGTCAGGGAGTTGGAGAGATTTAGATGAGATAGTAAGGAAGGATTTTACTGATTAGGAGTCTTTGGCCTGATTTTGACAACAGCTCTAACTGAAATTAGTTTGCTTTGTTGTATCTTCTTCCTCTCTGAAATTAATAGTGGCTCAAACACAAGAGACACGTATTATTTTGGATGCAGTTAGTAGGGATAATCATGAGGTAATTGCTTACTGGGCTAATCATGAGGTAATTACTCAGAATAGGTTACCCAGCAAGTGTGGTGATTGCTGACTGGGTTGAATGGGGATTACAATGCAGATGATTTCCAAAAGGTGTCTGATTTACTTCTCCAATAGATGGATGACGTCAGTAACTTTCTAGGCATGTCTATTTCAGGATCTGAATATCAGATGTTTAAATATATGAAGATATTGAACCTCGTAGATTGGAGTTTAAATCACAGAAGAGCTTGAAATAGGATTCAATGTGATAGTGCATGACCTGCTTGGACATGCATGCAGAGAACAATGGGGATCCAAATGGATTCAAGTGGAGTCTGCTAGATGGGAAATTTCAGCTCATGCATGGTTCAACAGAAAAGTTTTAAACATAAGCACATCTCTCCTATCCCTCATATTATTATTTGGTTCACTTGAGGAATGAGATATGATATTGTATTTAGTAGTGAAGTGAGACATTACATTTCTTTTTTTCAATTGGTTGGTTTGGTTTGCTTATGTTTCCGGACAAATTCACCTCCAATTTTCTGCTGTAAAGGTTTCTAAGTGCATGGAGAATCTCTTCATTTCAGGTTAGGTTGTCTTTGTAAACTGCTCGGTGCCATCTTGGCACACCTTACTAAATCAATGCCTTACCAATTGTAAATAAGAAAGAGTGCAAAAAAGAAAAGAGAACTCAGAAGGCTCCAATGAATCAAAAATAACATAAGGATACAAAATAGCGCTATGCATTTGTGGACACATTGTTTTTTCAAACTTTATTCTTTTTGGTTCCAAGACTATTTTTGGTTTAGTGGTTTACTTTGGTCTGATGGTGCTTTCTGGTTCATTTTCAGTTTGTTGTATATTGGTGGTGCCCTTGTGCGGCCATTGGCACAATGTCTTTTCCTAGCAATCAAAAAATATATATCATAAATTGATAACAGAAAAGGGGTCATACCTTGACATCTTGGCCACCAAATTTCCCCGGTCTAAATCCTGGCTCAAAAATCCTGAACACCTATTTCCATTTGAGAATCCACACCACAAATGCAAAAGAACAAAGAATGATCAATTTCATGTCCCAATGAAAAAAAAAATCAGATTTTCGACTTACAAAAAATGGCTTATCACGTGAATAAGACATGCTATCTCTTCACCTAAGTGCAATTTCACACATCCAAATTGCAAACAATACAAACGTAAAATAAGAAATTTAAGATGCAAAAAAGAGGAATGTGTAATCTATTGGAGAGGACAATTCTCTCACTTCAGTTCAACAATCAAATGAAGCATCACAGTCTGCCGGCCATTTAGATGCATGTCTTTCATTCTTAATACTGGAAAACACAGCCCACAACCCACTATTAATGGAAAGAACAAATGAAATTAATCATGTCAATTGACTAAAGGGGGGAAGGGGCATGCAAAGAAGCATGAGACAATTAAGAACTTTAACATTGCAACTTGGACATCATTTTTATCTATTATTCTACTTTTCCGTGTTTTCTCTTGTTTCCTCTTGCTCCGTACAAAGGGCAAGAGCCTGCGTTTAGATTTCTCCAAAATCTTATCCAAGATGACTGCCCCAACATCCAAAGGCCTAAAGATTCTAATAGTGTGTTTTGTTTGCCAATCAAACAGCATCAAAAGTAAGTATTTTCCTGATACAGCCACAACTGAAAATGGTCCAAGGGCATTATTATCAAACGCAAACTAAAGTTATTTCTCTTTTCATAAAGTTGTGGAATGAGATGCAGCTAATACCTCTGACTTATTGCAGACAATTTCACAAATGCCTTTTATATCACAAAGCCATGTACAGGTGAAAGCTTTCCAATATTTTATAACGATCTGGATTTTCAATCCAGATCCATTGCAGCAAGAACATTACCACAAAAGATAGAATAGTCAGAGTCACCTTATCTACACAAGAAAGGACAAAAATAAAAACTCCTTGCCTGTCAATGTCCAGAACCTAGATGTCTCAGGCTCTCAGCTTTAAATAAAAACAAAAATGCAAACACCAGAAGTGCTTTCACCGAAGTGGTTTTCAAAATGCGTCATGATATATTTAATCAGTAGAATGCATCATGAATTAATTTCCTCACTGGCTAATGCAGCACTCCTCGGTCATTGACTCATTTTCCCTTGGTCTGACCATAGAAATTGACAGATGTTTTGATTTTTGTAAATTGCCACCTGCTGCTGCAGCTACAGAAATGCTCAAGGCTCACAAGCAGGATCCAATTATAAAAATCAAGGACCAAAAGAAAAAGGACTGAGAAATAACCACCAAACTGTCAGCATTGGGTAACAAACATATATTGGCAGAACATCTCCTGAAAAATCTACCCCATGAAAGCAGCCAGAATGTTGCTTAACTACAGACCTCAAGGTCACAACATAATTAACAAATACATCCTCGTATAAATCAACCTGCTGAGATTGCATGTTATCGGAGAAGAATGTTTCTACACAATAAGGGCATATATTAACAAAAAATACAAATCGACACTGTTCCTTTCACATTTCACATGTTTGTCTGCCTGGACCAAAAACAAACCATAATGCTTCATCAAGTATGAGAAAGCCTCAGTAATCAGATTTGCACCTGTTAATTTTTAAGAGATCAAAAAAGGAAATAAAATCCTTACATCTTCAAAACCATGACGGAAAATATCTTCGAAAGGGCGAAATCCCGCGCCACGAGGATCTGCACCACCACTAGCTCCCTTATTTTGTTCATATGCATCATGGCCCAACTAGATTGAGAACATATAACAGAATTCCAATTACTATCATCGGTGAAAAAGAATGATCCCTATTAGATTAAGAACAATATAACAAAGATCTATCAAAAGGACTGAAGATAACAGATCAAAATCCTTTTTAAAGAATAATTTTTCAACATAAAAAAGAGTCAATTTGATGCCCTAGCTGCGCTCAAATAACTCTTCCTCAATTGTACACTATCTTACCTATGTTAGAGGAGATCAAACCATCTTACATGTCCTGTCATCTTATGTAGCATAGTTGGCATTCAAACATTGCAAACATCTTCCTACCTACACTATCACATGAGCATCACCATGACACCAAAATTGTGCAAAATGTGATCCTCATATGCAATACATAGAAAACACTGAAAATTTTAACGAACAATCAAGATGATGAGATTGGAAAGGTGCTCATAGGAAACAAGATCAATCAAATGCATGTACTAGACCTATTAGAAAAGCAGTTTCAATGATGTATGTTGCATAGCGGTGATAGGTTCAACCAGCAACTAATCCTAACATAATTCAACAGTATGAGGTTGTCCAGATGGAATTCGAAATAGGATCCCTAACATTCACAAAGTCTCTGTAAGGGTTTAAAGTTCATTAAAAGAAAAAAAGAACAACGGAAAGATGATAACTTCTATAAAATCGCATCAAGAATAACTGGGAAAGTAAGGTTATTATCCCAATATGTACAGCTCAAATCACAGTTACACACACACACATTTTTATAGAGTGTTTATAAACTTTTTGTAAATTTTTGCAAACATTTATATATTA
>JAODPA010133848.1:0-16571 GCA_025585075.1 Nepenthes mirabilis
TATATTTGACACTTCTCGGACGTGCAATGAGCGCCAAGCCACAAATTCCGATATCCCTTTCAAAATTTCATGATATTAAATTAATTTTTTGATATATCCAATTTATCCAAAATCACAATAAATATTAAAAAAATTCAAATGGGGTCCGAGATATTACAAATTACAACTTAGTTGTGTAAAAACATCTACTTTAATCAGCCAAGGAATAAAATATATCTCCTGGATTTTGACTATTCGATACTGAATAAACATAAAATCTATCAGGATTATACTTAAAATATCTAATTAAATAAATCCTAAAATTGACTAATTAATCATTAAAATATATAAAATGGCACTACAGTGAGGGCCTTCATAGGGAGACCCTAGAGCAATACCCAAAGCGAGAGGCAAATAATAGGTTTTGGAAGGTTGTTGAACAAAATGCCAATCAGTACCTAAGTGGTCGACCATGGATGAAAATAACAGTATCGGAATTGGTATCAGTTGTAGCTGTATCGTTATCGGCCATATTGGATGTATTTTTTTCGTAACCATATCAAAAGTGAGTTATACGATAATGTTTAATTCTAATTAATCATATGTGGAATATTTGAAGTATTTTAGACAATTTTACTCATTTGAATAACGCCTTAATACTATATAATGAAACGACAAAAGTAATGCCAAAAACGGATGAAGTGTCACTCCCTACCAAATAACATGCATATTATTAACATCACAAGTGCAGATGATATATTTGTATGCTTGTAACACATTCTTAAAATTGGCATAGCCATGCTTAATTGTAATATTGCACTCCAACTCATGCTTAAATCACACCGTCCACAAAAAAGGAAAAAATTTGAGATTTATTTCACTAATGTTTATACTACCAAGTAACAATAATTAGTATGCAATAAGCATAAAATATTCACAAGGAAATATGATTATATCAATGTAGGTTAAAGTTGGATAATTATTACCTTGATAGATCACCACTATTATGACCTTCGTCCTAGAGTTTATCCTTGTTGAAAAATACCTAAATAGGCCGCTATGAACATCGTCATTAGTAAAACCTGTAGTACTCCTTGAATGGTTCTAGCTAGACTCTTGTGATGGAATTTGAGATGGGGGGTGCTCTATAATAATCAAGCTATGCAAGGTCAGGTAAGAGGGATGCCCATACCTATAAGTCAAGAAATCATGGGCGTGAGGGTAGTTTTAAGTACTAAAACTACCACCGGCATTGAGTGATTCAGAATTCTCAAATCAACCAAAAATATCTATCACCCCTAAAGATGATGAACATATAGTTCCGTGGGTGTCTTGCTGTCTCTTTTTATAAGTTGACATTGGTGGTGGTTCAACACCTTTCTTATCGTCTCATATGGTGGCACAAGAACGTTCTTCGAGATAAGGAGAGAGAGGATCACTAGTTGATTCTATAATTAGAGCTATGGCCTTATTTACTGTCACCATCATCACAATTTAATGGAATGATATCATTTTTATCACCACCTTCACTCCGTGCATCATTTGTACTAGATCTAAGCTTCGAGGAAGTAGAGTTATCATCATTTTGCTCCTCTCGGCCCTTTAGTAGCTGCATTGGTACCACCACCACTTCCTTTATTTCCTTCAAACTCAATAGGAGCTAGTCTAAAGTATCTTGACCATCAAGTATTGGTCTAACCCTCTCTAATCATGAATCCAAGGGATTATCTTCCTTAAATATATTATCTAAGTTGATTAGATGAAATTAATCTTCTAATTTAGTTTGGGTTTTTCTTGTGGCATTTATTATATTTAGCCTTGAGTTGTAGTGGACATATAGTAATTTATGCAATATCTCATACTTCAATTTATTTGTTGTTTGTGTGGATAAGGCTAGAAGTACAATTTTTCTCGTACCTAGAGGAAGAGTTAACTTGACTTTGTATCCGAACAACAATCTTATTATGTGACATGTCCTAGTGTATTTGCCTTTTTATTCTACTATCCTAAAGTTGGAGCATTGACAATGATCATGTTAGATTTGTTACAAATATACTTGATAAGAATATTAGATAAAGACTTGGTAAAAATATTATCTAACTGTCATCTGGTTATAACATGTTTTATATGGCCAAAACCTTATTTAAGTTTCTCACAAAGTGATAGTCTACCTCTATATGCACTTTATGTTCATGTATACTGGGTTTGATGTGGTGTATCGCTGTCTAATTATCTCACAGTAACTAAGATGGTCCAGTACTTGTAGCTAAGTGATTGTAATAACTGTCAAATTCACATTACTTCATAAGTTAAAATTGTTAATGTACAATATTTTGATTTTTCGCTTGACCTTGTGACTAAATGCTTTATCTTGCTTTTTTAAGATACATTATTTCCTATAACAAACGTATAATAGCTTGTGATAGTCTTTCAATTTTAAGGTGACCCAACTCAATCAGCGTAAGAGAATTCTCTACTCAAGTGTGACCATAATTATTATAATGCAGTCTTCGTCTTGGATACCCTTAAAATACTATAGAATATGCATGATTGTCTCCCAGATTGGGATACGAGGAGAGGACATAAACTGACTCACAACATTTATGGAGAATGCACTATTTGGTCGAGTCACAGTAAGATAGTTAAACTTGCTAACCACTCGCTGATATTGTTTTGGTTTAGTAAAAATCTCCCTATCATTTGGAGATAATTTTATCCTTGGATTCATGAATGTATTGCATGGTTCACATCATGCTAGTGTCTTGGGACAAATGTAGGATGTACCTTTATTGTGAGAGAAAAGATGCCTCTACAAAACCTCACAACTTCAATACCAACAAAATACTGCAAATTTTAAGTCATTGATTTGAGATTGATTTTAAACAATACTCGAGGCTAGAAAAATAATGTTTCCACTACTAGCAATCACAGTATTATTCATATATACAACTAGTAGAATGCGCCTATCATTAAAATGATGATAAAAAATTGAGTGCTCACTGTTATGGTAAGCGCGACCAAACTTTAGAAGAGCCTCACTGAATCTACCAATCCAGGCGTGCAACGACTGTTTCAAGTCATGTAATGTCATTTCAGATGATAAACATATTCAGACTCCCCTTAGCAGCAAATTTAGGTAGTTGCTCTATAGATAGGTTTCCTCTCGAAGATCATTATGGAGCAAAAGCATTTTTCACATTTAGTTGACATAAGATTCAATGATGAGTAGCAGTAGGATATGAAAAGGCTATAGAAATGTCAATTGGCAACAAGGAAAAATGTATTAATATAGTTCATCCCATATGTTTGCGCACACCCCTTGGCAACTAGTCGGGCTTGAACTGCATCAGAGAGTCATCTGGATTGAATTTAATTGTGTAGATCTCTTTATAGTCAATGGATTTCTTTCCAACTGGTAAAGGGACCGAATTCTATGTTTGATTCTGCTGAAGAGTAGACATCTCCATGGCAGCCAGCTGACCAAAATAAGAAATCCTGTCGAAAACTTCCTGAGGCACAGTTAAAGAGTCCAAGGCAGATACAAAAAACATATAACACAGTCAAAATAATGAGAGTAGGATATAGCAGTGGATAGAGGATATTTTGTACAAATACGATGACCTTTTTATGATGCTACTGATAGATCTAGGTCAGGAATTGGAGAATAAACCATATGGTCTATAGACTGGATGATCAAATTATCAAGGACTTGCTTAGGAGCTGCTATGTGAGAGGACCTAAACACCTGTTGGGGACCATGAATGTAGGTTTGAGAAACAGGGCACAGTGGTGGAGTAGAGGAAGGCAGAATGTGATGACTAATAGTATAGACATGGAACCTATCATCAGGGATAGATAAAGGACTAGAAGAAAATTTGTGGGAGGAATGGAGTTGACTTTTAGAACACAATATCAGAAGACACTAAAAATCATCCTAAATCAAGAAAGAAACATCAATACCTTTTCTAAGTATGGGTATATCAAATGAAAATATATTTCAGCGATTTTTAGTTGAGTTTAGTTATTTGAGGTTAAATGTCTTGAATATAGCATACATACCCAAAAGTTTTTGGTGGGATAGAGTGTAATGGTTTATCGAGGAATAAAAGATGATGTGGGATCTTCCTTGAAGCATTGCTAGAGGCATATTATCGACAAGATAACGTGCGATCAATATAGTCTCACTCCAAAAGAAGAGGATGTCATGTGAAAGAGGAGTGCCAAGCTACTTTTAGTAGACCTATTATTTCTTTCCGAAACTCAATTCTATTTAAGGTATCTGGACAAAAGGCTTGATAGAGGATGCCATATTGGGACATAAATGTTATGAATTAAATAGACAAGTACTTGCGAATATTATTAGTTTGTAAAGTCCATCTTGAAGAAGAGAATTGATTTTGAAGCTTAGAAGGCATAGAAAAGTAAAAATAACTTTGAACAACTTTTGATTAAATGTTTTTAGGCAGTTCGTGAATAATCATTAATATATGTAATAAAGTGATGAAAGCTTACTTTAGAAGGTACTAAATATGGACCCCAAATATTTGAATGTAATAAAAAGAGTTGAACCTTGTTGATTGACTCTAGGATAATAGGACACTCAATGGTGTTTAGCAAACTAACATGACTTACAATATAGTAAACATAGAATGAAGATTAGACATAATTTTTTTAGACGTGATAGCAAAGGATGAGCCAATTGACCATGAAGCTCGAGGGATGAGGGAATGATGGTGGAAGAAACTATAGCAAATGGTCCTATGTCTACTACGCAGATCTTTTGAATTGCGATGACTCCTACTAATGATCCTCCTCATCTTAAGATCCTAAAATTCACTATTAGTAGAGTATAGTAGATCACAACACTTGATGAAATGGCAACAAATATTACTTGGATGAAAAGATTAATAGTAGGGTCAAGGGAATAACAACAATTCCCGTAACAATCACTGAGGAACTATCAGCTAGAGTAACAACAAGGAGAGTAGATTATGATCTATAACAAGAGAATATACCTAAGGTCCTAGTCATATTATTGGACGCACCAAGGTCAATAACCAAAGTTTGGGATGTAGTCGAGAGATAAGCAATAGGGTTACTTTGCTGAACAAGAGTAGTTGTGGAAGAGGTCTTTTGTTAAGCTAGTAATTGTGAATAGTCATCTACGGATAAAGTTACCATTTTAGTTGCCGGTCGCTATATGTAGTCAGGGATCTCCCCCAGCTGCGACAATTAGACCATAGCATATGGTCTAGAAGGTGTTGTTGACTTCAAATATTTATTCCTTATGTGACCAAAGCCACCATAATGATAGCATGTGAGTTTTCCATTTTAGTTACAATTGTCCTTACCCATTCCTTGACCACCTCCTCAAGAAATAGACAAGGTGTGACTCACAAATGCCGTTTGATATGCTAAACTGACAGATGATGACAGATGGTGAATTTAAATTAATATTTTGGATTATAGTATTTTATGCTTATTGGACTTGATCTTCCATTGGGATCATTTAGGGTGTATCTGAATTTTTAGGACATTAAGACTGAATTTTAGCACATTATTGTTATAGAATTCAGATTTGGGTCAGCTGATTGAGGATCAAACTTGAAAATAAATTGGTGAAATATTTTTTTGTAATATAGTAGGAATAATTATTGGGTGAGTAATCTTGGTGGCCGAGTATGGAGAGTTTAGAGGCAAATTTATGAAGCATATAAAGTGTAAAGGAGGATTATAGTTTGATTTGGTGCACCATTAAACCATCAGATTTGAGAGTTAAAATAAAATATGGAAAAAATTTGAAGAGCAAATAATATGGAAGGAAAACAAGCTTGGCCGACCAAACCCTGGTGATTTTTGAGGAAATTGGGGCTTCCTTCACCCATATGTAATGGTGATTATGCCACGAGAGAAGAAAAATCAGACGAGAGAGAGAGAGAGAGGAAAAAAGAGAAAAAAGAAGAAAGAAGAGAAAATTGTTAGTGATTCTTTCACCTTTTCATGTTAAATCCTTGACTTCTATATTTTATTGAAAAATCATTTATACTAAGAGTGATGAAATTAAATATATTAGATTCAAGTGTGGCGTGATTTTGTGATTATTTATTGTGGTGTCTAAGATGACATTAGAATAACGCTTGAATACCAAGCTTTTGGAACACAATGTTAGGGCAGTGCTTAAATGTCGTTTAAACACCACACATGATTTGAGTATATTGGTAAGTTGCTGTGAAAATTGGTACATAGTGTATACTATTATACCTTTGACATTAATTTAGATAACATTATTTGATGTTATTACATATTGGCACTTGATTTAGTCACCCGGTGTGGATTTTGTTTCATGGTGTGGGAGATGATGCTAGAATGCCATTTGAATGCTAATCCAGGATAGTGAAAGTCAGGATGTAGTATGTGAATCTTAGAGTGTTAAAACGCTAAGTATACCAATACTATGAAATCTTGAACTCATTGTTGATAAAAATAGGGGCTTGGTTGTCATTTGATATAGTAAGTAAAGTTTCTATTAGTTGTGTTGGAGGCAATGTTAGAATACTATTAAAATGTCAGTAGTGATGTTCGAGGGAATGTCTAAATGCAAGGCTGACAGATTGATAATGCGAGTGGAAATGTTAGTTTTGAGACCTAGAGGCTTTGATTCTAGGGTTATGATATGTTTAGAGGATGCTAGTGGGGCATAGTGAAAGGTGACCATGTAGGGTTACTTATGTATTCATGTATTATTGATTTCCTCTACCATTCTTGGTTCATTTATTCACAGGCTATTCCTTTGACTCATTGTAGAGTATGCATTGTTCTTGTTCTATGGATAAGTAATATATTTATATATATATCCAAGGTGTCGGGGTAAATGGGAGTTCAGGGAACCTTAAAGTAGTCTACATTTATTTGATAATGGTTTTATATCCGGTGGATTGTGGACATTTTGATTTTGTGGAGGGTTGCTGATAACACCGTGACCATTGTAGTGTGACATTGTTGGATATCAGGCAATGGGTGTCAGGTTGGCATTGGTAGGCCACGGGTGCTATTGATCCTCCGTAAGTAGCAAGAGTGGTTGTATGTCAAGGATGTTAGGTGACCTTGTGTGGCTTATCTAGTTGATGGGGGTGTAAATACTTTGGCTTTTTGTTTACAATCTCAGAATAAGATCTCCATAGATCAATTGATATCTCGTATTGATTAGACCTCGTGTGGATTTGGATTATTAGGTAATCTATGGACAAGTGATATCTTGCAATATATTAAGACCTCATTTCTATTGGGATTTTGAGGAATCCATTTGTTGATATTTGGTTTGTTGATCTCTTATATTGAGCATTTGAAATTGTTGAATCATACATTGATTTATTGATATATACTTGATATTGAGCTTGAGATTTCCCATATTTATTATTTGTTTTGAATATTTTATCTTGTCATATGGTTGTGCTTTTGAGCAGCTTGATGACAATTGAGTTCCTTGCATGGATGCAAATGTTGTCAGATACAGTACATATTGTCCAATAATATCAATATCGAGGCCCCATAATATTGATATGTATCCTTGATACCGATATTTTTTGATATTTTAATAATATTGCGATATATTTCCGCATCGCTTGATATGAGTCTGTCAGTTTATAATTATTAGAAATTTCTTCCCATCTGATGTATCAAATATTGATACATCTAATCTGACATGTTAGATATTGACCACTCCCCATACTGATACTGGTACCGATATTTTCAGCCATGGTTCATTGGATCATTTGTTGACTTTTGTTGTTAATTTCAGTTATGGATTACTTGCGTTAAGTGCATTCGGCTTACTCTCTGTATTTTCTTTTACAGTACAGCAGGTAGTCATGAAGGTCTATTTCTGAGTAGCTCTGACTGATGAGACTTTTGGAGGAGACTTCATACATTGCCTAGTTGGTGTTGATGTATTTTTAGCTATTGGAGTATTGAGATATGTTTAGATGTATTGTAGACATAGGATTTTAGACATTATAGTTTTGAGGCTGTGTTTTTGCCCCTATTATGATGTACTTTGATTTTAGATTATTATTGATTATAGCATGTGATGCTTGGTTTTTATTAGATTGATGTTTTTCTGCATATGCAATTGAATGATGAGATGGACAGACCTTGGGTTGCTACATTTGAGGTATCATAGCATGAGTTTTGGGATCATAGGCATTTGGTGTAGCATAGGTCCAATTGGCTAGTGGTTGTTGGGTCTGGTTTGCCACAATCATGGTATTAGAGAATAGATCTTGTGAAGATTTGAGGATCTTAGGATTTGCTGATATTTGGAAAAATATTAGTAGTTTCAGTATGGATTTGGGACTTGTTCTTATTTTAGTAATCCTAACATGATGTAAGTTGCTATGTGTTTTGGGGTCTAGCCCTTATTTTAGTGATTCTATGTCTCCTAGTTTTGTTTTACAAGGTGAGCCTATTTGGGGGAATGTGAGGTACCTAGTTGTGTAGTATAGGTAGCAAATTGTGAGTTGTCAGCGGATTTGATTCTATTGAGGATGTCTGATTTTGTGCTAATCCTAGGGATAATTTGGATTGGCTAGCTGTCTATCATGCGAGTTTTGATTGTTTCCATATGGTGGTTATTATCGGGATCCCCAATGTCCCACTATTTGAATTTTGGGGAGTTGGGTGTTATAGTGCGACCCCAATGATATTGACGTATCATGCATGCAGCCTTTTGCAAAGTGGGTGCAAGGGGTTTTGCTTTTGTATCTACTATGCCATGGAAGGAGCAGAGGCTTGAGGACATCACTGTGATGAGAGATTTTGCTTATTTGTTCCCAGAGGAATTACTAGAGTTACCCCTAGAGTGGGAGATTGAGTTTGCAGTAGACTTGATGCCAGGGAATACACTTATTTCAAAGGCCCCATACTGGATGGCTCTTGCTGAATCAAAGGGGATAAAGGTGCAATTATAGGAGTGCTAGATAAGGGTTTTATTAGACCGATTGTACCATCTTAGGGAGCACCTAACCTGTTTGCGATAAAAAAAGTCGGGTCCATGTGTTTTTGCATTGACTACAAAAAACTAAACAAGATTACTATAAAAAAACAAATATCTACGGGTAAGAATTAATGACTTGTTTGACCAGTTGCTAAAAGCTTGAGTGTTCTCCAAGATTGATATTTGATCTGTATAGCACCAGTGGAAGATCAAGAATAATGATGCCTAGAAGACGGCTTTTTGCTCGAGATATGGGCACCATGATTTTTTGGTGATACCCTTTGGTATGATAAAAGTATCAGTAGCTGTTATGGACACGATGAATTATGCATTCTAACCATTTTGGACCGATTTGTAGTGGCGTTTATAAATGACATCATAATTTACTCTAAGAGTGCTTCATAACATCTTTGAATCGTGCTCGAATCCTTTGAGAGGAGCAATTATTTGCTAAGTTCAAGAAGTGGAAGTTCTGGCTCCTGGAGGTCACTTTCTAAGGGCTTGTTATATCTAGATGGAGACTCTGTATACCCCTCAAAGATTGAAGCTGTAATGAAACTAGACAGCTTGGAACTTGCATTTGCTTCAATCGTGTCTGAATCAGTACAATACAGTCATCTTTGTACTGTTTTGGCTAACTCATCTCGAATTAATCCTAGTGATACATCTACAACTACTTTAAGCTTGTTGCAACTATATGTGGCTCCTGATTCAGTTCATGACCAAATTTGCCTTTGCTGTTCAATAAAACAGTAAAGTTGCCCTGTTTTGATGATGCATGCTTTGCCTACTGATATGCTTTGCTTTATGTCAGATCCTTGCTGTATTTGTTGCTAGGACTGGTATCCTCTTTTATATTGGCAGCTGGAATTTGTTCTGCATGACAAATACTCCCCTGTGGACAAAATCCTTGTCCTCAAGGGTTGAAGTCTGGAAATTGTTTTGAAATGAATGCAGAATCCTTCCAAGTTGCATTTGCTGCATCCAAGTTAGTCCATTGTATGAGCCACTGTTTGACTGTGTGAGTGTCTGTTGATGGTTCTGGTGGACAAAATTTTCAATGGTGCTATGATGAATGAATCCTGATCATTGAGAAGTGGAAGCTGTTTGCAGACTCAATGCTTGCGACCAATGTGTTGTTTGAGTGAGGATACATAAAAGACGGGATGTATCCTGCGATGGCTGGGTAAGCTGAGCTTGTAAGCGACCTTGCCCACCTTTGCCTCAACTGGAAATGGTCCATAGTACCTAGATGCCAAATTTAATGATTTTTTGAGCGCTATGGATGATTGTTTGTATGGCTGCAGTTTGAGACACACAAGGTCACCAACTGCAATAGTTCTATTTATCATGTGCTTTTTTGAGGCTGAGTTTGTTTTGAAGAAATGTATATACTGATGCTACAGGAGTGTCTTCTAGGTGGTCCATAGGAAAGTTATACCAGCTTTTTGGTTTTTGACTAGTAGTGCATCTGAGATAGGACTCCAAGGTTTGGCTTACCCTTTATGTTTGACCATCTGTTCGAGGGTGGTAGGCCAATGATAGGTAAAGTTTGGTTCTAGATTATTTGAAAAGATGTTGCCAAAATAATCATGTAAAAATTTTATCCTTATCTGATATGCTAGTCTTGGGTAAGTCATGTAGTTTGACAATGTTATCCAGGAAAATTTGAGCAATTACAAATACATTAAAAGGGTGCTTCAAGAGTAGGAAGTGGGCATACTTGGTAAATTTATCAACTACTACCATGATAATAACTTTTCCGTTGGAATTAGGAAAATTCTCAATAAAATCCATACTGATGGTAGACCAAGCTTGTGATTGTATGGGTAAAGGTTGTAGCAGGTCTGGGTAAAGGGTTTGTTTCATGTTTGTTTTGCTGACATATTTCACAAGAACAAACAAGGTTGATTATCTGCTGATGAAGTCCAGGCCAGTAGAACAATTGATGAGCTCTTTCATATGTAGATGGAATACCAGATGCCCTCCTATTGGTGAATCATGTAGGGCATTAAGGAGTTTTTGTTGAAGCTCTGTGTTGGTACTTATATGTTGCCTGTTGTGGTACCTTAGAAGACCTGAGCTGAATTTGAAAGGTGGTTTACTTGTAGGATCCAATGACAGAGAAGTCTGAAGAGTAGATGCTAGCAGATCCTCTATGTAACTATCAGCTACTTCCTTGAGCTACTCTAGAAGAACTAATGATGCTGCATAATAAGTTGGTCCTTCATGTTGCCTTGATAATGCATCTGCTACAATGTTGTCTACTCCATGTTTTTATTGAATGTGATACTGCAGTCCTAGCAGCTTTGTAAGGCTTTTATGCTGTGTTATGGATGTAAATATCTGTTCCAACAAATGTTTCAAGCTTTCTTGATCAGTTTTGATGATAAATGGTTGGTGCAACAGAAAATGAGGCCACTTTGTTACTGCAAATAGTATAGCCAGTAGTTCTCTTTCATAGGTTGGTAACCCTTGATTCCTTGGTCTGAAAGAGTTACTAATAAAGGCAATTGGACGACCATGCTGTTGTAGGCCTGCTTCCTGCCAGAATTTGATGTATCTGTCTCTATAGTGAATATTGCCTTGAAATCCAGTAATGCCAAGACTGGGGACGTAGTCATTTCTGTTTTGAGTGCTTGGAATGCTGCTGCAGCTGATTCATTCCACTTGAACTTATCTTGAGATAGAAGAGTTGCGATTGGCTTTATAGAAGATCATAGTTAGTGGTAAACTTTCTGTAGTATTCGATGAGTCCAAGAAATCCTGAGCGCTCTAGTAGAATTTGGTATAGGCCACTTCACCATGGCTGCTATTCTCCCTGGATCAGTTGCTACACCAAATCCTGATAAAATATATCCCAATTACTCTATATATTGTTGTGCAAAAGAACATTTGGACATTTTTGCAAATAATTTGCTGTACCTTAGAATGGTTAGGACTTCTGACAAGTGGACTAAATTCAATTCAAAGGTGGGGCTGTATATAAGTATATCATCAAAGAACACAAGCACAAAGTTTCTTTTTTTGTTTATGATAGTATTCATGAGAGGCTGAAATGTGGATGGTACATTTGTGAGGTCAAATGGCATAACCAAGAATTCGATAGTGTCCTAGATATGTTTTGAATGCTGTTTTGTGTATGTCCTTGAGATGCATATGAATTTGATGGTACCCTGATTGGAGATCTAGTTTGGAAAAGAAAAAATTCTCCATGTATTTCATCTAGAAATCTTCATAATGGGAATCGGGAACTTGTTTTTTATTGTCATGCTGTTTAGTTGCCTATAATGTACACAAAATTTCCAAGAACCATCTTTCTTTTTCACTAGGAGCATTGGTGAAGAACAAGGACTTGTACTAAGCTTTATTATTGCTGTCTTGAGTATTTCATGGACTTAATTTTTGATCTCATGCTTTTGTTTGTGATTTAATCTATAAGGTCTTAGATTCATGGGTTTTGCATTTGGATTTAAAGGTATGTGGTGATGATGTGATCTTTGTGGTGGTAATTCTACTGGAACTTCAAGCACATCATTGAAAGAAGTTAAAATTTGTTGGATCTCTGGATGAATTTTTATCTGAAGGGGTGTAGGACTGATGGTGAAGAATTGAGCTATAAAACCTTGTCCAGATTGAAGCCACTTATGCAATTTCCTCCCTGATATGCCTGCTAAGGAAGCTTGTTTAGTAGTCCTATGCTGCTCTATCTTTTTGCCTAGGTGTTGAAAGGAAATGTTGAGGTTGGAGAAGTCAAATAGGACGGGGCTATATTGGCTTAGCCAATCTTCTCCAAAAACCATATCATGTCTTCCTAATTAGAGGATACAGAAATCAGCTTGGAAGGAATGCCTCTGCACTTTTCCAAGGAAATATATGGCATTGAGAATCACTTGTCATACGGTTTCCATTGGCCACAGTTGCGAGGGAGGAATTTGAAGTATTGGGAAGTTAGTGGATGACAATCTTGGGATCAAGGAAGCTATGGGTGCTGCCACTATTCACTAAGATGAAGATGGGTTGGTTATGGGTAAGGCTTCTGATCTTGATGGTATTGTTTGATGGTTGGACTGACAGGCCATGGGCAGAAATTTTACACATCTCTTTGGGTTGTTCGTCTAGTTCAGTGGTGGTATTGTCATCACCATCGACCAATATGGCATTGTATTGCTTGATATTGCATCTGTGGCAAGGGGAGAACCTTTCATTACATTTGTAACAAAGGTGTAATGGACGTTTTTTTGCCAAAGTTACGTTTGGTGGTTTTGTTGTTTCTTTTTTGTGGACCGGTGGTTTAAGTGGTAGTGGAAGGGTGCCTGAGTAGGTGTTGGATCTGAAATTGGGTTTGAAACTGGTCCTGTGTTTCTTTTTTACGGCTTCTATGGCTTGTTCTTGTAAGGATGCTGATTGGAAAGCATGAACGAATGATGTTGGATTCAACAATTCAACCATATGCCTGATCTCATCTTTTAGTCCACTTAAGAAACTTCAAATGAAATATGTGTAAAAAAGGTTATGGATTCGTTGGAGCATGAGAGCATGCCATTCTTCAAACTCATCTTGGTAATGATGAAGTGGTCCAGTTTGCTGAAATTTGTTGAGTTTTTCCCCAAAGTCCACAAAAGTTTTTTCTCCAAATTTTGAACAAATATCAGCCGCAAATATTTCCCAAGAATTGTGTCATAGTTGATATGACACAGGAACTTTGCCTTCTTAGTATTTTGGTATTAGAAACTAAAATATTTTTGGCATCTGAAAATCCAAGATCTGACTCACTGCCATCCAATGAGGGGAAATAAAGTTTGGGCTGATGAAAATGTGTTTGTGATTTTGTAGTGATGTATAAGGGAGGTGGATTTCAAGGTACAATATTTCTTGGTATATTTGTGTTAGGGGGTCCCTGATTTTGAATCGGTGCTGCAGGTTTTGTAGAACTGGTTGGCTGTGTGACTTGCAGTAGTTGTTGAATTTCAGATATGCGGGCATTCATTTTTTCATCCATCATGAGTCTGCTTTCAATTCTCTGCTTCTGTGTCAACAC
Organism: Nepenthes mirabilis; assembly: GCA_025585075.1. NCBI lineage: Eukaryota > Viridiplantae > Streptophyta > Magnoliopsida > Caryophyllales > Nepenthaceae > Nepenthes > Nepenthes mirabilis. The sequence continues at coordinate 14,013 of JAODPA010133848.1, forward strand.
TTGTTCTTTGTACTGATAGTGCCATTCCAAGTGAAGTTGCTTTGTTTGTTCTTCAACAGTTAACTTCTTGGATGCCATCACAGATTGTTGGCTATGAATTTGATGAATACAGGAAGGAAAACCAGAATCTGATACCAATTTGTAGTGGAAGGGGTTGATCTACTATTAATGAATGTATTTACTGAAACAAGGAAAAAAGAAAGGAGAAAGATTAGAAAGAAAGGGGGAAAGAAGTAGACAAGAAAGGCAAAAGAGGTGGAGCACAAGGAACTGATCTGCTTCCAAAGAAACTAGACAGCTTGGAACTTGAATTCGCTTCAATCTTGTCTGAATCAGTGCAATACAATCATCTTTATACTGTTTTGGCCAACTCATCCTGAATTAATCTGAGCCATACATCTAACACTACTTAAGCTTGTTACAATTATATTTGGTTCCTGATTCAGTTACACAACCGAATTTTCCTTTGCTGTTTAATAAAACTAAATTTTCCCTGTTTTGATGATGCCTGCTTGCCCACTCATATGCTTTGCTTTATATCAGACTCTTGTATTTGTCACGACCTAGGAAAATAATATAAATAGGTCAAAATAAAATCGATAATAATATTTTCATTAATCATAAAACCCAACCTGGTCGTGACAATCCATACATATACAGGACCCTACATAATAAAACACGCACAAGATCTCATCGGATAGAAATCCGGACAACATAATACACGACTTGCTATTCAAATATTGTAAGGGAGGTATTCAACATTACAACAACTCATCAACATAACACGATCACTCCAATATTTCTCATACATGGATCAAGGCCCTCATCCGACCGAAGACAATCATAATATACTTCGAAGATCAAAAACATAACCAATATAAATATCTCTACTCACCGATAGAGATCTGTCGTATCAATTCACATCCAAACTCTATGAGCGTATCCAAGCTACTGGTTTGAAGGGATAAAACATGAAAACGTGAGCTTAGAGCTCAGCAAGTATCATATATAGGTAAACGGTGCATATAAATCGGAGGGAAGGGATAACAAATCACAACCGTGTAAAAACAAAACACAAGGTCTATGAAATTCTTAAAAATTGAGATGTCTCGTACTAAATCATCGTCCGTATCAGTATCTGCGGGACATAATCGTAATAAATAACGATCCGGTCAAATCTCATAGACGATAATATTTCATATGATCCGAGGTCACATAACATAATCGCGATCGTCCCTACATCCGTGTGAGACGCATACCATCGTTCCGATCCAAATCTCATATATCATATGCTGAAATCAAAGGAAATACCGGAACCAAAACATATAAATATAAAAAATGTTCCGGGGTTTAATTCATCAGTACGTATGAGACATTCCTATTGCCCATCTGTGGGCCAAATCACATATCTCGAATCACAGTCCACCCAAATACATGCAGAGATATAAAGCATGCAGAGATATAAAGCATGCATGAAATCGGAGAACCAAAGATAAATAATACCAACTTGAGGAAGGGTTACCCTCGTTCGGTAACCACGACTACATCGGTTGCGATTTAAGCCAGTAACTCCAGGCTCGGCTACAGTTTAGGCTAATAGCTCAAGGCCATCAATGTACTCTCTCCCATAGAGTACGAACTTGCTCACTATGTTTTACCACCCGCGGCTTTGGGTGCAACATCAAGTTTTAGTTATATATTAGGACGTCCGAATATATTAGTTTTCAGTCAATTCCTTACGGTGGTTCTCATTTAAATATATAGTGGAGTAGGTCAGCTACTAAACGCCTCAACCTTGCTACCAGCGGAAGAGGGCCACATCATATACATCCCCGTCGGGATTAAGCCTTCCCGTCGGGGGCGGTACTAATATCTCATGCCTCGGATCACATATAATGACCCCTTCGGTCTCGAACCGCCATGGTCCAGTACTGACCCCGCCCCCGGTAGCATGCATGTGGACCAATGCACAGCTTGGTTCATGGTTCCACAACATACGAATACACAAATATATATATATACCGTCCGGGTGTCTAAAAACCTTTCAAATCATAAATACCCCTGTAAAACTATCGCACAACCAGTAAAAGATACATGCATGTACATAATTAATAAATTAGATGTATATAAAAATACATATATGTTAGTAAAATCTCCAACAGTAGTCAAAACACATTCAAAATTAAATTATACTAAAGATAGGGTTAGAGGATACTTGCCGTGACTTTATACTCTACAAATCGGAAGAAAAGATATCCCGAAGCACATGAATCGGGCGATTCTCTCTCTTCTACCGCGCCCTCTCTCTCTCCTCCGTGTGCAGCCCTCTGGTGGCGCCCTCCACCACCGCGTCGCCGCCTCTCGCAACTGCCGCTGCCTTGTGTGGCTGTCGCCGACCTCCCCGGCATCACCTCGCTGTTGCGCTACCGTCTCTCTCCCTCTCCTTGCATGACCCGCCGTCGATCTCTCTCCCCTCGCACCGCTCGAGTTGCCGCCGCACACTGCAGCCTCCGCTCACCACCGTCGACCGCTCGGGTGCCACCATGGCCGTCGGTCTCC
>JAODPA010133859.1:0-16568 GCA_025585075.1 Nepenthes mirabilis
AATGAGCGAAAAGTGAAATAATTTTATTAGATAAAAAATATATTCCTAAATTTTGTTAGTGGTTTTGCGTAACTCACCAGAGAAAAGCCAAAATTCCGAATTAGGGTTAATTGATAATTTAATGTAGGCTGAACTCTCGGCCCTTTTGGGGGTGTGGAATCATGGTTTCCCTCCACTGAAAACAACTGAACGTAGAGGAGTGGAATTCTGAATGAAAATCCGATTCCTCACCTTTGTGTAGCTTGAGAAAAATGGTGCGTCATCATTCGATTAGTGATTTTTAATTTCTCTGTTTTCCGATTAGTGTTTTCGAACACTTCATCGGCTAGGGCTCTATGAATTTGGTACTTACAACACTTGGTCGTCATTTCGTGCAAAACCCCACTTTAAATATGGCCGAAGTTTTCGACCATTGCATTTGCTTTTGTTTAATTTTAATCGTTCCTTCTGTGACCAGGCGTTATTTTCCGATGTTTGTTGATTTATGGTGTCTTTGATTACATATATATTAATGCTTTTCCTTTTGATTGGAGTTGCGCTGTTCGCAACCTCATATACTTTCAATTTCATATAGTATTCGAAAGATGGGAACTCTCCCTTCCACTTTTTTCGAATCTTTTCATTGGACATATGAAAGTTCCGCTGCCATCTGCTATGCAAAGATCACTTCATGTGTTCTCCATTAGCGTTGAGCATATGTGATTCAGGTGTAGGGTTTGCATATTAGATAATAAGTTTTCTGACGCACTCGTATGCTTGCTTGAATTGTTGAATTTCTGTGAATTGGAAACAGGGGAATAATTAACAATTTGTTTGTAAAAATGAGAAGCTTTTGCAAATATATTTTAGTAATTTTGTAATTCTTATCCCGAAAATAATATTTTGTCATAGATTTTGCTGAGATCCCTTTTTCTGTTTTTCGGTTTGTAGTGAACCTTTTTTTTTCGAATCTTATGCTAATGTACACAGTTACTTAGGAATAAATAGGTAACCTATTTTATTTGTATTGTTTGTGAAATCTTAGATGTTGGACTTATGAATCCTCCTTTTTATTATTGAAGTGATAGGAGGGGTTGGGTGAATAAATTTTGGCAAATCCTTCCAAATGGCCAGACCACTTGATGTCTCACTTGCCATCTAAGCCTTGGTATCAACTGTGACTTCTTTAATATTAGAAGGGAATCATCATGCTTAGATTGTAGCTCAATTGGAATGGTAGTGGAACAACATTTACCTGTACTATAATGTTTTGAGTTGGATTACGATACCTTTGCTTCAGAACTTTTCACAGGCTGTCAGGAGGTTCCGGTGCGATTTTCATACAAATATTGGCAGATATTTTTTTTGGCTAATTAATATTCAGAATTCAAGACGTCTTGATATTGGATAGCATCTGTGGTCTTTTTTTTTATAATAGTGAATAACAAATATCGACCATTGTGGACTACTAAGTAGTTACATCTCATATTTCTTATTAGTATGATGGTAACTCATAGCACGTCAGAAAGGAGCTGTTATTTTCCATTCCATTTGATCACAAGCCATTTTTGCGTCCAATTTGACAACAATTCCTATGCCTCACCAAATGAATGCATTAAATGGGAGTATGATGAATTATATAATGGCATATATATCATGGACTTTATTTCTTGTACATCACTTGTTAATCACATAATATATGTTTGACTTACTTTACTTTTAAGGTGGAAAACACATTTCAAAATGATTCATAGGACCTCTTTAAGAGCTCTGTTTTGGCATGATCAGTTAACTTACAAATCACTTGTTATTTACAAAACACTTGCTGTTAAATTAGTAGCTTCTTTTTGTTGTTTTCTGTTAAAGAAAAGATTTCTGCCCGCTTTACTGTTGTTTAGCCTTTTCTTGTTTAACTGTTAATTTCGATGGCATGTTTCTCGTTGGGTTTCATTGGTATGCTATGTGATGCAACTCCTTTTTCTTTCATGAAAAACCTCATGTGCAAGTGTCAAAGATTGAAAGCTGGTTATGACCTGGAGATTTTGGCTGTTATGAGGGACACAATAACCTGGAGATCCATATGACTTGTTTATTCCATGTGGTCCTGTGTATGAATATTCTAATGGTATGAGGATGTTGTAAAGTTTCTGCATGACATGGTGGTTGGGTAGCCTGATTGGGGACCTTCCTAGAAATGTGGATGAATCATTGAGCATTAAAACTCAGAAGCATTGAGATATATTGCTATATTTGCCAAACATCAGTTGATATTTCTTTATTTTTATGAGAGTGAAATAATACGTGTCTCTATTGTTTCCAAGCTGTTAATTTTGACAAATTTTTTCCTTTTTCGCATATAGACATCATGAAATTTTTTGATATATCTTGAGGAATTTCCACATTCCAGGTTGTGATATCTCCCTTTTTTGACATTTAAATCATTCAATTTGGATGTAACTTTTATTTGTGTTGTCTCCTTTCAATACGAAAATTTTACTTTTTCTCTTTTGTGGACAATTGTTACCGTGAACTTTAGGCTTTAATTGAATGTTGAGAAAAATGTACCAGGCAACGCCATTTTTGGCTGGGCTTGCGGTGGCTACTGCTGCTCTTGCTGGCAGATATGGTATCCAGGCTTGGCAAGCATTCAAGGCACGGCCACCCAGACTCAAAGTTCGTAAGTTTTATGAGGGAGGATTTCAGCAAAAGATGACAAGAAGAGAGGCATCTCTTATTCTTGGCATCAGGTAATGGTGAGACTGAGACCTTTCTTGAAGACACATAATTGATTGAAGAATCACTTTGTAATGCCGCTTTCATTGCCATTCTTACTCTCTAATTGGTGTGGACAAAATGCTTTAATTTTATATGAGGGCCATGATAATCATCTGCGATTCTTTGAGGCAGGTGTGATCTGTTAAGGTTTAAGTCCTAAGGGACCATTGAGGGGAACAATTTTCTGATCTGAAATTGATTTATGATGAGATACCTGCTGTATCTATCACAGGCCCGGCCTACTTTTTCCCAATGTCATCTTCTGTGGGTTGACAAACTATCTGTCATTTCTTTATATTTAATCTCTTTGTTAATTTCAAGTTCAAAATGCATGATTTCTCAATGTTATGTGTTTGAATAATAATAATAGTCAAAATTCTTCTCCCAGGAAGCACTCTTTCCAAGAAAGTAGTATACAATCAGAAAGAGAGAGAGAGAGAGAGAGAGAGAGAAGACTATAAAAGAAAGCTCTTAGTCATATTAGGAAAAAGAAGAAAACTCTTCCTATTAAAGTTCCTTGTTCTTTCTCATGCCTTCATGGGATACTTAAACCTGAAAGATTGTCAATTTGTTGAGATAAAATTCAATGTAAACTATGATTCTGATCCAGGCTCTTTCTTTTGAAGCATTATAGAAGTTTACAGAAACATTGACTTTTCATTTATTTTTGTGATTGCCTCATATTAAGCATGCACTTTTGGCTCTGGCCCAGCATGCTATGTCATCACATACTGTTTGTTGTAGGACAAAATCCAGTATTAAACTCCAATTTCCTTTAAGCGGAATCCACCGTACATTGTATAGAGAATGATCTTTATAGGCAATTATGCTTTAAAAAAGGAAACTGAATTAGAAAAATAAACTGGGAGACTATTTATCATTTTAATTTCTGGTAGCTATTTGTAAGAAGCATCTGCTACTAGATTCAAAACACTTGATAAACTATCAGAAAAGTTAACAAATTTAATTCCACATTAGAGTTTGACCACGAAATGGTAGGACGTAGATTGTGTTATTCTCAGAAGGAGAAAAGGTTGATCAATTGATTTTATGATTGGATGACAAATCCACGGTATACTTTGATGAGAACTAGAATGATTAGGTAGTCGGATTGACTACAGTTTTTATCCAATGACAGTGTGGAAGCACAAACTAAACAAATATTCGATATACGCAAAGAATATTTGTTTTTAGATACTACAAATATAATTCACAAATCCTACTCATGCACTGTAATGTTAAATTGCAAGTGTACAATATCATAACAAGTAATAAAGTGATAAATTGAGTATCATCTTCCAAAATATTTAACTTTTACTATGTGCTAAAATTAGCCTTATCCTAATTATGTAAACAACCGAATCAAATGATGGAATTGACTAACTAACCAATTCACTAACTACGAGAAACACAATAAATGAGATTAAAATCAATAGAGATAATAGGGTATTTTCAATTTCGTTTCGATACTTCTATGTATCACATTTCAATTTCTTATTCATAATATTCAGTCACAATGACAATTAAAATAATAATAATATTTAATGCTCCCTCTAGGGTTACATCAAAACTATAATCAAATATCTATCCTCTATATCTTTATATGAATAAAATATATAACCATGCATGAAGCTTAATTTATCTCTTCAAAGATTGCCTAAATCCATGTAGTATATTTTTGTCTAAAATGCAACTTATATCACTTATCTCAATATCAATTGTATATGCATCTCCTCTTAGTCACAATATATAATATCAAATCATTGAAATGGTGATTAAGTATTCAAAAGTATTAAGTATAACGAGAAGTAATCAAAAGAGAAAATATTGTATCATGAATAAATTTCAAGAGAATGTAGTTCAACCATAGGTTACATCTAAAATCTTAGTAATGAAAACTTAGTTCATGTTTGAATAAACAACGAACGTGAAAATACAAGTGTTTATCTTTTCAAAGACAAATTAAAGGAAAGAAGAAGAAATTGGGAAGAAGGCTTCCCCTGCTTTTGATTTACTGCTGCCAGTTTCTGCTCCTTCTGTTACTCTCTGTTTTTTCTCTTTGTTCGTCCAAACTGTTCTTTTTCCTTGTGTTCTCCCTCTTTAATCTGCTGTGTGCAGAATTTTTAAGGCAAGAAATCTGCTGTGTAGCAGAACTTCAATGCTGCCCTTCTGGAAATCTGCCGTGTAGCAGATTTTTCAATTCTGCTTTCTCTATCTGCTGTCCTACTGTCCTCTTTAGCTGCCAAATACCCAAAGTCTCCCATAAAAACAACTATGTATCAAGTTGCCTAAAATTTTGAAATAAATTATGCATAATTGATTTGCAACCCTTCTAATCAATAAAGATTGAAACTTTCCTATATCTGTAGATCTCCAATATTGACTTATGATGCATTTTCGTTTCTTCCTGAAATCATTACAATCTTGAAATGTTTGTAGAGACAAAATTGTAGTGTTCAAGATAAACTTTCCAACAGCACCAATATGGCTTAGGTGAGGTGAAATGACCATTTTGCCGTCTTCTTTCGATAACTTCTTTCCTAACTTACAATAACTAAAAATTAATGAAAATTCATTTAAGTAAAAAGACTTATCTTGAAATAAGCTCTAAATTATGTATATAATTTAATTACACCATGCATCATCACTAATATCAATAATAAACAAAGGGTAGAAAACAAATTAACATAGAATTGGTGACGAAGTGAAAAATTAAGAACCAAACAATTCTTGAATAAAACCTTCTAAGCTTTTCAAACCGGTCAAAGTAAATCCACTAATGAAAATAAACTTATAGACTAGATGATGTAGATATACTAACTTTTAGCTGACTTACTTTTAATAAGAGATCCCTGCTGAATATAACTCTTCGGTTTTGCTCCCTAACAACTAGACAAGACACTTACTGGTCATATTGTGAACTTTATTTTACAGTCTCAGGAATGTCAAACACTACTGGAACTTTGGCATCCAAGCTACTAATTGAACTCCAAAGTTTAAGGGTTGGAATAAGTGTTTACTGATGGTAGAAGGATTTTTGGATGTGAAAGCCTTAACAATTTTTTGTCTCAAAGGCAATGTGATGCTTTCTCCTTTTTGTTTGCACTTTTCTTGCTCTCACTTGCTTCATTGATGACCAAGGTGGTGGCTGGGTTAAGAGAAGGAAGTTTATTTATATACGTAGCTGAAAACTAGGTTTTAAAAAGCAGAATTTACAAAACCGCACGCTAGTATTTGAACGCCAGTGGCACATGAGTGTGATTCATGCATGCTTCACGTGTGGATCCATTATAAAATACGCATGTGTGCCCTTTGTACATGGAGCCACTGTAAAATGTGCATGTGTGTGCTTATGCATCCCTCATGCATGGAGTCACTATCCTAAGTGTGCATATGTGCCATTTATGCATTTGGTCCTTTCATCTTGGAAGAGCTTTTCTTGAGTTGAGTTTGAGCACAATCAATAAATAAAAAGGTTTAAATATAATTGATTAGGGCTAACTCTTGTCACAGAAATGAGCTAATACAATAAACCTAATAATAACATAGTAGAGGGTTTGAAGTTTAATGTGTCCGTATTGTCGAATAGAGCCTAGGCAGTGAGTCATGAAGAAGTGCCAAGAGGCCTCCATGGAATTGTGGAGGCAATGCTCTCTACATTGCATGGCTACTAGATTTGAGTATTTTAAGATTCCTGCCATCAAACGTGGTCTAAAGGCTTCTTTTGGAATGAAGTTGGAGAGAGAGAAAGAAAGTTTTAGTAGGAATAATTGCAAAAACCCTCTCACATAGTGTTTGCAGTATATTCACATGCATATATAGGCCTATTTACAATATAGTTAGTGGTCAAAATACTCTTAGAAAAATATATTATTCACACACATTCTTAAGTTGGAGTATGGATATTGATTATTCCCTATTTGTTACAAATTCACTCAACTTGACCTCCAATTAGGGATTTAGTAAAAAATATTAGCTAATTGATCTCCAATTCTCATATGTCCAATGTGAAAAACACCTTGTTGGAGTTGCTCACAAATAAAGTGACAATACACATATATGTTTCTTGTGTTCATGAAGGACTGTATTTGCGGCAATGTGAATCGTTGCCTAAGTATCATACCACAACTAAAATTGGTCCAAAGTTCTTACATTTAAGTGATTCAAACAACTGCCCAAGGCATATCACATCATACGTAACTTATGTCAGTATACGATTTTTTGATTCAATACTTAACATAACAACCATGTTATATTTCTTGCTCTTCTAGGACTTTACATTGCCTCCAACAAACACACAATATCTCGTAGTAGACTTTTGATTATAAGGTGACCGGCCTAGTAAGTTTTAGAGAACCCATCTACTCAAGTATGGATATAAACTAGACCTCAAATTGGTGTACCTTTAGGTATCTCAAGATATATATGACTGTATTTCAGTGTGGGACCTGAGGAGAGCATATAAATTGACTTACATACTTATTGAGGATATAATATCTAGTTTGGTCACAACAAGATAATTTAGCTTCCCAACTTATTGACGGTGTGTCTCTAGCTTGGCAAAAGCTTCTCCATTATCTAAAGATAGTTTAATTCTTCTATGGGTGTATTACATTGTTTTGCATATAGCATGCTTGTAGTTTGCATTGAATTTAGGGTGTACTTTTTCTGTGAGAGGAACATGCTACGACAACACTTAAAAACTTTAATACCAAGGAAATATTGGAAAATCCCAAGGTCCTTGGTTTGAAATCAATTATGAAGAGAAGGTCTTCAAGCTGATGCTCTTGCTATAAGTAATCATACTCTCTTCCACACATACAACAAAGAAAATACAACCAAACTAGAATGACTATAGGATGCAAAATGTCCACTTCCATAGCAAGAGAGACCAAATTGAAAAACAACCTCACTAAATATTCGAAATCAAGCCTGTGAAAACTGTTTTAGACTATGTAATGACTTTTTCAAATGGAAATCATATCCAAATCCCCCTAAGTAACAAAATCAAGTGGTTGCTTAAGATAAACCTCTTCCAAAGATTATCATGTAATAAGGCATTCTTGACATTTAATTAGTATAAGACCAATGATAAATATCAATTAATAAAATAAGAAAGTGAACAGAGGTTACTTTGGCGATAGGGGCACAAGTATCGATATAGTCTACTCCATATATTTTAGCATATTCTTTAGCCATCAAATGGGCCTTTAGCTTAGCTACGGAGTCATTTCGCTGACTTTCACTATTGAGATCCATTTATAGCTAATAGATTTCTTCCGAATAAGGGAACTACATCCCAAATTTGATTTTGCTCATGTGTAGATATCTGGGCTGTAAATTAGCTTTAGAGACTAACCAAGGTGTAGAGAGAGAAGACATACACAAAAGCACGCAAGGAAGAGGAAACACTAGTTTAGGAAATAGTAGTGAATACAGGTCATTATGCACAACTACGTTGGCCCTTGTGTAGTGCAATTTGATGGTCCACGTTTGTCACCAATTCAAGAGTTGTCCAATATATAAGCGGGAGGATTAACTTAACAAGGGTTGGCTTAGGAGTAGCTACAGGAGATGAACCAAACACTTAGTGAGGATCACAAATTTATATATGAGTAACAGGACTAGGTGGTACAGGAGTTGGATACAACTTGAGGGGTGACTCCATAGACTAGATACCCAACATCACAAGTGGATTTAGATGTTGGGGGTAGAAGTAGACTTTAAGTTGTAAAGGAGAGGACTCTTAAAATATAATATCAAAGGACACTAGAAAACGTTTTAAATTATGAGAGAAGTACCGATACCTTTTTTGAGTGTAGGTATATCCAAGTAAAATATACTTTAGTTATTTGGCATCAAGCTTAGTTACCTGAGATTGAATGCCACGAAAATTGCGTACATAACCAAAGATTCTTGATTGGATAAAATGTATCGACTTGTGAGGGAACGAAATCCGATTTGAAATCCCCCCTTGAATTATAGCCAAGGACATACCATTAGTAAGATGACAAAAAGTTAGTATTGCCTCACCCCCAAAAAAGTTTTGAAGCTTTCATGTGAAATAATAGAACCCTCGTAATGTCCAAAAGATGTCTATTTTTTCTTTCTACCGTTCTTTTTGTTGAGGATGTTGGGACTAGAGGATTGATGGAGAATCCATCGTATAAAGTAAATTGAGTGGAGAAGTACTCATGAGCATTGTCATTGTTCAGATCCATATAAAAGTAGGGAATTTATTATAAATCTCAGGACAAAAAGAAGCAAGTAAAATGAAAAATAACTAAGATTTTTTATTTAATAGTCCGAGGTATTTCGTGAATAATCTTCAATGAAAGTATATAAATATTAAAAAGCCAATTTAAGATGGCACAAGACAAGGGCCCTAAATATCTAAATGAATCAATTCAAAAGGAGTAGAAGCTTGTTTATTGACTCTAGGAAAGAATGACACATGATGGTATTCAGTTTATTGACATGACTCACGAAATAAATCACAAACATAATGAAAGCTAAAACACAATTTCGTGAGGCTCAATTATGAAGGATGACCTTGACAGTTAAGTTTAAGGGGTATAGGGAGGAGGCTGCAGTAAACAAATGAAATTGGTCCTGCATTTAGCACGTAGAGACTTCCCGACTTGCGACTATCCCTATCATTGATCCTCCTTGCCGTAAGCTCATGAAATTTAGAACCAGTAAAAGAAAATACAACGCAATAATGATGTTCTCATGTAAACTTTCTTATAGATAATATATTAATAAAATGGTTGGCAAGTGTCAATCATGAGAGGAGAAGAGTTTGGATCCGGGGAATAAAACCAATCTCTACTATCTTTACAAAGAAACATCAACTAAATTAAATGCAAGTAAGCTAGAACGTGCTTTGTAACAAGATAATACATCCAAGATCCTAGTCATATGACCAAAAGTACCAGAGTCAATAATCCAATTTTGAGACGGCATCGATGGACATGAAGTGTGATAACCTATTGGAACCAGGGTAGATGTAGAAGAGGTACCCTGACCAACAAGTAAATGTGAGTAGCCTCTAGGGATAGGGTAACTATCCCTTTCATTGTAGATCTGGCAAGTAGAGTACTGGTATCATCCCTAGAAGGGATCATGCCATACTAATTAGAGAATGTAGTTGGCTTTTCAAATAACATCCATCACTTATTTCATGTTTTAGCAACTCCACCACAGTGAAAGCTCGCCAACTTCCATCCACAACCTCGGCCACCTTGACTACCCTGACTGATTCCGTGACCACCACCTTGACAAGCAAAAGGTGTATGGGTTACTAAAGTAGTCTAATCAGCTAAACAAACAGTATTAGATGGTGAAATATCGCGATTGACATGCAAGAATTGTGAGAACACATCAGCCAAATAGTGAATCAGAGATAGTCAAAATATGGAATTGAGCTAACTCAAAATCAAGTTTCATCCCAGTAAGAAAAATAGAATTGCCAATTGTTCATTTGCTCATGCATTTTCTTAATATTGTTGGTGATTGGCGTAACTATATTTAACTCTTTGTATCTTCTTGAAGTCATAAAGATAATTGGTCAAACTCCAGTCCTTTTAATCCACATGAATGGAGTCGGATATCTCAAACACTCTCGACATGGTGTGTTTCCCAGATTAGATAATTCATCCCATCAAGACATAAAACAGTAATTGGAGAAGTCATGGTAGAATTAGTCTCTGAATCAACAATCTTTGATTCATTTGTTTGAGTTGGGACCCTTCCTGTGGGTGTACTGCTAGTGTCCATACTTTCCAAAGAAAGTCCAAATAGGAGGATTCCTGCTTGAACTGCAGTCGAGAGTCAGGTAATGGCCAATGTAAAGTGTGCTTCATGGTAAAGGCTACTGCCTATTTGGCGCTTAAGCACAGATTGAGCCTGATTTTCCTGGAAGGCTATTGCCAGTAGCTTGCGCGAGCATGGGTTGCCCATAGCTAGCTAGACAAGGCACTATTGCCCTGAAAACAAACACTAAATGCTACCTTTTGCATTCTTCCTCGGAGACCCATGAAGAACACCAACACCAGTTGTAAAACAATCAAAGTCAACACCTCAATGCACAAGAAAAAATGCTTCCCACGAGAATCACCCCAGTCAAACAATCTCTTGCAATTGTAGAAGAAGAATAAGCCAAAATCTAACGAAGAACCAAAATAGACTTGCACTAGGGTTGACAGATCAAACTTGCTACAAACACAATATATCTGCTTTGATTCATCATTGGGAAATCCCTCTCAGGTGCAGGCAATCCTCAAATGGATGAAGAATAGAAATGATGAAGCCCCGATTCATCGAATTGAATGAAATTGAATAGATCTATGGTTTTGAACGAAACTCTAGATTTTAGAAATTGAAGGATTAAGAAGCTTTGAGCTGGGATGATTTTGGGTTTCTACTCTGCATGGTAAGGCACACCAATTGCTAGAACTGTAGGTCACTGGTGGAGGCACTGACGATGCGGTGGCTCAGAATGTGAGAGAGAGAGAGAGAGTGTGTGTGTGCGCGCACGCGCGCGTGTTGAAGTGGGAATAATGGTGAAAAATGTCTCATTGTATTAGGAGTATATTCACACACCCACACATATATTTAAAATATGGTGTAGTGACAAAAATATCCTTACAAAAATATAATATTCTAACAAAATGTAGTTTACTGAACTGGAAAGAAGAACAATCAGTCAATTGCTTTAAGTGATTCTGGCAATTCTCAAGGATTAGAGACCTAGGTAATTGTGGAATACTTTCAATGAAATTGATTCACTAGTGCCCCAAGAAAGAAATTCATTGTTGCTATAGATCTCTTGAGAATTCATTACTGCAAGTTGGCAAATGAGTGGATGTTATTTTTAATACTGGAGCTTTATTACAGAGTGAGCGTGATAGAGTATAAGTTTTAAGTGAATTTAGTGCTGAAGTTTTAAAATAAAGGAAGCATGAAAGAATGAAAATTAAACTAAAAGAACATAGGACATATCAAATAAGGACGGTTTTTTTTTTTTCTTGGGGGGGGGGGAACTTTCTTGAATTGGTTGAAAATTATTTTCATGTATTAAATCAGCATTTATAAATTATACAAGATGGGTTTTTATGTTTGAATGCAGATATATTTTAAACCCTAATATTCTTGCTCACCAGAGAAGGAGGTGGCTTGTCTCCTTGGTATTGAAGGATATTTTAACTTATATTATGATTTTTACTGCCTACTTGTGTTAGCATATGAGCATTCAAAAGTACCACCAAGTGTTTCAAATAGGCTACGTGGATATAGGTCTGCTTTTAGCCTAGATCAATTTAAAATTGAGATTGAGTCTATATTGCTCTGCTTAAATAATCAAATATGAAACTTTATAGCATGAGCATGGAATAACTCGGGGGGATCAAATGAGTCTTTTGAAGCAAACACAATGACAAGCCTTCTTAGTATGAATTTGGTGAGAACTGAAAAGATATCAAAAGAAACAAATCACAGGGGTAGTAATATTGGTAACTCAAAGGGGATATGTGAAGCATATACCCTCCTTGTAGCATTTGTGAAAAGACACACCGCGCATGTACCCTCCTCCTTGTAGCATTTGTGAAAAGACACACCTCTTAGAAAAAGATTGGTGGTGCAAAGGAAAAACACAATGCACTTTTTTCAACTAGCTAGTGTGTCTTAGGGTCTATTTGGATTGTTGAATTAAAATTGAAATGTGGAATTATAACTTTAATTTCAATTCTATCAGAGTTGATTTCTAATTCTTTTGTTTCTTACCTGGGAATTCTGAAAAAAGTTCCCTTATAAGTCGTTTCCCATTGTTTTTCGAGGTACTCTCGCTTCTAACATTACATAAGGAATGTAGATTATGAGAGAAAATTGATTTTTAGACCTGATTAAACTTTTAATGATGCATATAATAAAGGAAATGATTTTACCAACCATATAATATGTATGTATGTATTCTAAAATAATTTCAACCCTAGAGCTTTTGAACATTTATTTAGCTAACCAACAGTGTCATGGATGTTGGACATGTTACTTTTGATGGAGAAGCTTGCCTGAAATTGGGAACAAATAAAAACTAGAAAGCCTATGATGATTCCTGCAGCTTGCTTTTTCTGTACGTGGATCAGGATGCAACACTGATTTAGTTGATCAAGAACTTGAGGAGTCAGGCATTAACTCAGAATTAGGATTCCCTGTCAAGGGTCTATTCGTTCTTCTTCAGTGTAATTCTTCATCAGGGTCACTATTTTTGAGAGCTAGATCTCTTGGATATCTATTGATATTGTCCGGTTGTCCATTAACCAGAATTCTGTCTCTGGCCATTTTGTAAATTATGAACGAAGCCATTATGATGTAGCTTCTTCGCACAAAGAATGGAGAGTTGACAACTAGTTGGTGAGCCAAACTTGTCCTAGGCAAATCATGATCCAGTTCATGTACAAAGAATGAAGGGTTGGCAACTCCTGATTCATGTTATGTACTATATTGCTAATTTTGTGATGGGAGAATCATGAACCAGTCATTTCAATTATGAAGATTTTACCTCCCAATTCTTGTCTTCTCCTTGATTTCTCTTATGTTTTTCAACTTGCTTAACTTTTATGGCTTTCATGCTTCATCTATCGAATATGCTATCTGGAAGGTGGAACCTTGATGATGTACTCTGTTTTTAAGTAACAATTTCTTTCATTAGGGGAAATATAAAGTATATTACTTAAAAACCTGATTACAGGAAAGACAAGTTGTACTTGTTTGCATATGTAATCTTTGCTAAGCAAGAAAAGAACAATGAATAAATACAAGTATGTACCAATTTGTTTCCAAGTGACCTTAAGTTCACTGGCTCATATTTTTGTTGGTTCCATTTGCATTCTGTCAAAATTCTCTCCTTGCAATCAAATGGTGGCATTGTGAGGGTTATTATGATTTAGGATTATATCTACGAGCTTCTTGCACCTTAGGTGCCTGCCTCTGATGCTTTGTCTATATGATTAGTTTTAACCCAGCAAGAGTTCTACCCAAATACTTACAATTGGTCATGTGCTTGCAAAGAGATCATGCTAAAAAAAAAATTCAATCCTCATATATTTGACTTCTTCTAGTTATCATATCTTGACGAGAAAATGTCATCCTGAAAAGTTTAAAGGGACTGACAAAGGAAGCTTGTATGTCACTAGCCAACTCTTCTATTCTGGTTCTCATATCTTGACGATAAAATGTCATCCTGAAAAGTTTAAAGGGATTGACAAAGGAAGCTTGTATGTTACTAGCCAACTCTTCTATGGGGGCTTAAGATGTGTAATTTTGTTCATATGGTTAATTATTCAGGCACCAGCAAAGAAACAAGAAGAAACTAACCTCACAAAAGTTACCGTTCAGCTAGCCTAAATAAAAGGGCAGCTTGATTTATGATATTGTGCTATGCAAGGGGTCAAGGTCATGGTCAGAACACATGTTGAGGCAGGCCAAGTCTTGTACAAAAAGAGCGGTTGACTGGTTGCTGAATTTGAGAGAACACGGGTAAAGAGCAAAGCTGAAATTCTTCTAGAAAAATAATAGATGCCAATGATTACAAAATTAGAAGAGAATTACTCAACCTTTAATTGATCTTACTTGGAACGCACTCACCTAGGGGATTGGAACTCCCAAACCAATCTAGGATGATCAATACTCTCCAAGGGCTGAAGCTCACTTTCAAATGAAAAGATTTACTCTTAACTCTGTTTTTGCTAGGAGAAAACAGAAATTAGACCTTGTCCTGGAACCATCAGATAAGTAAAGGGATTATCACTTTGAGCCCTTCTCCATACGGCTGGGTCTTGGCTTTTTGGGATTCTTCCTTTTGAATCACACCTCGAAGTTGCATTACTGAAGATATTGGGGAGGGATGGCAGGTGGCTGATTTGTTGGTTCTTTATAATGGCTCTTTTAATGAAGGGGACGGCTGCATCAACTTTAGGTCTATCATACTTGATTTTACCTTATATAATACAAAATGCCATTTCTACTACTCACACCCTAAAGTAGTAGTGAATTAATAACCCTAAGGTTGGTTGTACAGCTAGCCTAAATAGCACATAAAACAACGGATGAATTGTGAGTTACACCCTAAAGTAGTTTTCTTCTCAGATTTGTTATCACTATTTCTGCCCCCTTGTGCTTTTGTCCTTGGCATCTAATAATGCATTCTAATGGATCTTCCAAAATGACAGGGAGAGTGCAACTCCGGACAAGGTTAAGGAAGCTCATCGGAAGGTAATGGTTGCAAACCATCCTGATGCTGGTGGCAGCCATTACCTTGCTTCTAAGATCAACGAAGCTAAAGATGTCATGCTTGGGAAGGCAAAAGACAGCGGGTCTCCATTTTAATACTGGAGCTGACACAAATATTCAGTTGACTGTCATGCCACTTAATCCCTGGGAGAAACATGTGTTCTTGAGCTATATCCATGTTAAGAAACCAGAAAGCCTATCTCCCTGTGTAAACTTCAGAGAAAGGACATTGGGAAATGAAAGTAGGTCTCAGGTTCAGTTAAAAAAGGCCAAACGGTAAGGGAGGAAACTTTGAAGAGGAAAGGAAAGGGGGTGTATGTATTTTTACATTTATTCAACTACTTGAGAAGTGCCTTCTAGATTTATGTGTGGCTATCTGTTTGGTGTTGCATCTGTTGTTAGTCTCTTAAACATCTATTCTTATTTATACCAAACAAATGAATAAATTGAGAATATTTATCCATTGTTACTGACCCTTTTTTGCTTATGCGTCGTTCATGTGGTTGCTTCTCTTTAAGGTAAGCTGCTATCACTGTTTGGTGGGACCTAACTCCCTAAAATTGGGGATGTGTCAAGATGAGATTGGCCACAATTGATTGCTGACTGGGTTTATGGAGTGGAATGTGTTGTGTAAACATTGAGCACAGACAGATGGGACCTCTTTACGCAGGGTCCTCAATTTCTGTTCCGAGTTCGCCTAAGGAGACATGAACACAAGCGAAATCGTAAACTTTGACAAGCAACCAGCGATGATTGGTGTTCAATCAAAAGTGGTGATATGCAATTTGAGAATGAATTTGACTCGAGAAAATTTCAAATGGGCTATGGATCAAATAATTCGAATCTTATATCATTAATACAAATAAGAGTTAGTAGTATTGGAATATCTTCCGGATTATATTCTGGCATTCTAAGTTAAAATTGTGCTAGTCAAACTAAATTGAAAACATTGAGGAATGGTTATGTTTTCTGCAGTAGAAATGATAATTTAGGATAAGAAAAAAACTTTAAAGTTTTTAGACAATAAGTACTGTGCCCTATTAGGGACCCTTAGAGAAGGCAAGAAAAGTGGCTCTCAAATATGTTTTTGAGAGGGACAATAATATTCTCTCAATTGAAATACCTTGAAGATGGAAAAGAAAGAGAAGATAAGAACCTTTGTCTTAGGTAATTTTTGTCCAAAAATGCTAAGAATGCTTCAGAATTTGGCATCTTTAAGCTTTTTCTAGACTTCTTAAAATGAGTGGGCTTGATAATTTTGATAGAATGATGCCATATTTATAGAGGCTCTAATCCAACCCTAAAAATAGCCATGTAATCATGTTATAGTGAAATCATGGGTGTAAAAGTTGTTTCATTAATTAGTGAAAACTGACATTTTTATTTTGATTAACTAACGCTATATTTTCATAAATTATGAGACTTGATTGTTATTATAATAATCATGGATTTAATATAAAGAGTATAAATTACTAGTCAATTGATTAACTTTTAATTTGTAGTTCTCTGTGTAAAAGTTGTTTCAT
>JAODPA010133870.1:0-16568 GCA_025585075.1 Nepenthes mirabilis
CCCTCGTAGGATGACGGCGAACCCAGGACAGAGGTCCGGAGCGATGAGAGCAAGAGATGATAAGGATAGCGGGAGGCAACCAGGCGAGGCTGCCGGGGGCCGGCCGAGGCCGGCACCGGCGCTGCCCGCCCGATGAAGAGCGTCGCAGAGGACGCAGATAGAATTCGAAATTTAAAATTCAAAACAAATTTTGAAAGTGTAGAGAGAAGCTAGAGCTTCTCTCTCTAACCGGAAAAGGATTTTGGTGCCGCTTTGGGATGATGCCCAATGTTATGCTGTGAGACTGAAAGGCTCTGTTGCTCGGTTGCATTCCAATTCCTATAGGCAGTTCTGCAATTGCCTTGTGGTTAGGGTGGGTTTCCTCTGTTCTGCGGATGCATGGCTAGGGATGATTCTGATGCAGTAGGGTGCTGGTTTGGAACGCTTACATGGAATTAATGTAAGCTGGTTTGATTTTCTCCCACTTTTGTGAGAACCTTTGCTTTGCCTTGCTATTTCTGTTGGTGGTGGCAGCTCATGTGCTGAGGCCTGGGTTGGCAGTTTTGCTCCCCCTTGCTGATGCGTCAATCTCTTTCCATTGCTGGATCATAATTTGATGCTGCTGTCTTTGGTAGCTTGTGTGTTGGGATTACCTATTGAGAGAGCTACTGATGAGCTCGTGGTTTTTGCTGTATGGTCTGCTGGCAGATGTTGTTAGGGTGCTGCTCCTACTGACCTATACAGTATGCTGATGCTTAGTTGTTGGTGCATGTGATGGATGATTCTCAGAATGCTCCATGCCCCTTGCTGTGCCCATTGTGATTGAGCTTTGGTGCTGGTGTTGGATGGGCTTTTTTGAATACCAATCTGAGTGGCAGTTGATCTGGCAGTTGTTGTGCTTTTTTGCACGTGCTGTCTTCTGATTCTCTGGGGCAGGTCCTTGCGGCTTGACCCGGAATTGCTGGTTAGGCGAAGATGCTTCACTGTTGGCATCTGTTTGCTGTTGAATTGCTGATGGATATTTGGTTGTGGCATATTTGTTGCACTGGTGCTATCCTGGTGTAGTTGGCCAATGCTGCTGTTTGGTAGTTCTTTGAGTTGATTGTGCCGAGTTGCTGTTGCTGGCCTGCGAGATTGATGCTCGGCCTGCTAAGTGGAACTCGGGTTGTAGGGGGTTGGCTAGCGGTGCCTACTCTCTCTATTATGTTGTAATATTTTTAAAATTTCTATAGGTTTTGTAGAACGTTGGCCTCTTTGAGGTTTATCATGTACCTCCGATTGTACTAGTTGCTCGGGGTATACCCCAGCGGGTTATGTTTTATCCTTAAGTCAAAATATTTGGTGATAAAACATCAATTTTGTAATTTTTTTCTCTCATTAATCCAAAATACTTGCTTACCAAAAAAAAAGACAGAGCAAGGAAGCCCAACATCATCGAAGGCAAAGGACCCGAACGAAAACCCATAGCGAAGCCAGAGTCTTCATCCCAATTTGAAAAACCGAAAAGGAAACATCCTCTTCAGAAGGAAATCACAGCCGCTGGCTGCGAGCAGAAGGAAATCTAAAGCACCCGAAGGATCTCTTGCAACAAAGCAGTCCTCAGCCAGCTCTTCAGAACCACATCCAGTAGATCCAAGCCTGAACAGCACGGCATCACCCAACCTGTCCAACAGGAGGAAATACACTGGGAACGAACCTCAGAAGCCAGCAGAAGAACATACCTTCCTTAGTGCCAGATTCTTCGAGAAGCACAAAAGACGAGAAAATCATCAAACAGCACCTCCCGAAACAAATCAGGAGGGCAAATGGACTGATCAACTCCAGCCATTAAGCAGAAACGGGGCATACGCACGGAGCCCAGGAGTCGGGGTGTTCAGCGCCCGTAAACAGGGCAGGTAATCCCAATCCACTATGAGACGGATGAACCGGAGGAACACCCATAGTGTAGCCAGAGCCATAATAAGCGCACAGCCAAAAGCACGAACCGAGGAGATTCGGGGCCTGAGCGGCAAGGATGACACCGAAAACCTAAGAGGTCTCAGTGCCGTCGCGGGAGTAAGAGAAGAGGAGGAGAAACGGGAGACAGCCGGGCTAGGCAACCAGGAGACCGGCCTTGGCCGGCTCCGGCACCGCCCAGCCAGATGAGAAGCGTCGCAGAAGACGCGGACAAATTCGAAGACGAAATTTGAAATCGAAATTTGAAATCGAAGAGAGAAGCGAGAGCTTCTCTCTCTAGGCGGCTTTTCTCGCTGATTCTGGACCATGATTGGAGGCACTGACAAAAACACTCCGCCCAAATTGAAGTAAACAATCAGCAACCTCACTCCGGCAAAAACCTCTCCGTCTAAGGAGACAAAGAAGATACATCGGAAAAGATCACACTAGTAGCTTTGAAAACAGAAACTCCGACTAAAGAGAGTTGAAACGAACCAGCCACCACAATATATACCTTTTTTTTATTATTTTTTTATTATTTATTTTTATTTTTATTTTTTTTGGAGGAGAAAAACTCCAGAAAAAAGCACAGACGAACACCGGAGGCACGACTAAAAAGTGCTCCGTCCAAAGAGAGGAAATCACAAGCACTCCGGAGCAAGGGCAAAGATGCTCCGGCCAAGTGATAGACGTCACTTCGTCCTAATTGAGATAGACAAAAGCACTTCGTTCGAAAACACTCCGGAAAGGGAGATAGCACTCCGGAGTAACGACATGACAATGTCCAAACTTTTTTTTTTTTTTTGGATCCGAAGATCCCAGAAAAGCAATAAACAGCTCCGGAGTCAAGAACTTCACCCAGAAGAGAAAAGAGCTCTGGAATGCATAGAAACCAAAGCGAAGACACATTCAGGCTGGCCTTAATTGGCCTTATCCACACTGGTACTCCAATGTCTTATGGGCTGCCAACCGTTGGAAGGGAAAATGCCTCAAAGCCTGCTCCTACTGCCTCACCCTTGCGGCCTCAGTCTATTTCATCTGGAGGGAGAGAAATCAACGTGTCTTCAAGAACACCGCGTGCAATGAAGCCCAGCTGGCCCACCAGATTACTGCTGCTGTTCGGGGCAAGTTGGAGTTCTCTCATGTTGCGGCTGCTCGTAGAAACAGATCGGTTTTGATAAGATGGAGCATCTCCCTTGCGGTCCTGAGCGCGGACTCCGATCCCTGACAGTTGCCTTCATCTGGAGTGTCTTATTTCTGTGCATTTATTTAGCCGGAGCTGTTTTTCTATATGCCAGAGTGGCTTGTATCCGGAGCAGTTAGCGTTGAAAAAATCATTTTGTCCTAGATTTTGAGGACTCCGGATTCCGGAGTGTTTTTTTGTCCTGGCTTTTGAGGACTTCGGATCCGGAGTGTTTCCTTCTGTGCTTTTATTTTGCCGTAAAAAAAAATTCATTTTGTCCTGGCTTTTGAGGACTCCGGGTTTCGGAGTGCTTCAGCTTTTGAGGACTCCGGATCCGGAGCAATTCTGTGCTTTTATTTTCCCAAAAAAAAAAATGTTATGTCCTGGCTTTTGAGGACTCCGGATTCCGGAGTGCTTTTTGTCCTTGCTTTTGAGGACTTCGGATCCGGAGTGTTTCTTTCTGTGCTCTTATTTTGCCGAAAAAAAAAATCGCTTTGTCCTGGCTTTTGAGGACTCCGGTTTCCAGAGTGCTTTTTGCCCATGCTTTTAAGGACTCCGGATCCGGAGTGTTTCTTTCTGTGCTTTTATTTTGAAAAAAAAATAGAGGTTTAGTCCTTGCTTTTGTGAACTCCAGAATCCGGAGTGTTTTTTTTGTTCGTTTCTTTAGCTGGTGCTTTTGAGAACTCCGGAATCCGGAGTACTTTTTGCTCGCTTTTTTGGCGTTGTGGCATTCATGTCTGTTTTTTTGTGAAGATTGAACCCGGCCCTTTTTCGAGGACTCCGGAATCCGGAGTGTCTCTTTGTTCGCTTTTTTGCTAGAGTGGCCTTTGTGCCTATAGCTTCGTTGATTGAATCCGGAGCTGGTTCTCTCTAAGGCTGGAGTGGCTTGAGTACGCTGAAAAAAAAAAACTGTCTTGCTTTCGAGGATTTGTCCATGCTTTTGAGGTTCCGGGATCCGGCGTGTTCTTGTTCGCTTTTATGGCTTGTATGGCCCCCATGCTTGTTGTTACAAAAATTGAGGATAGCGTCTCCCATGTCCGGATTGCATTATGTTTCACCAAAGCCCGGAGTGGCCATACGATTGATAAATTCTGAAGTCCGTTTATATGAACGGAGAGGCCTTCTGTTCTTTGTATGGTTGGAATGGCCTCTATCGCTCAACAACTGGAGATGGCCGTTCTGCTCTTTGCTCTCTTTTGGTCGGAGTGGTTTTGTAGCAGAGGCCGGAGCGTCATTTGTTCATTTCCCGACCGGAATGATCTTTGTCATCTGGGGCTTGCCGTTTTCGAAGTGCAATTCAAATGCTGAGCAAGTTTTTCGTTTTCAACGCCGATTTTGATATTGTTTTCTTGTATTCAAGGACACTTGTCTTGGTTCAGGGTCTCCCTGCTTCTATGTTCCTTTTTTCAAGTCGGCAAAACACTTGGCAATGAACATAGCTGTTTGTACATTACATTTAAATTTTAATGCAATTAATTACTTAACAAAAAAAAAATATTTTGGATTAAAGGGAGTAAAAATTACACAAAACTATGCTTTAAATCCAAGTATTTTGACTTGGAGTTAAGGCATAAAACGTTAGGGCATACCCCGAGCAGCTGGTACATCAGAAGACACAAAATAAACAAAAAACAAACACCTAGATGATCTAGATCTAAACACTTGAAGAGCAGAAATGATCAACAACAAACAGCCAAAGAATACACCACATCTCGGGCAGGGCATCCATGGACAGGGGAGGGGGCCAGTCACTTAAAAAAGCTTACCCTTAACACAGTTTTTGCTTACCAAAATAAAAAAAAAAATCCCTCGTTCCCCACCCAAAGTGGCTTTGGCCTGGTGGTTAAAAGGGAAAAATCCCTCGTTCCCCACCCAGGTTCAATTCCCCGCGGCGGTATCAGTGGTACTGTGCCTCCCAAAAAATCCTTCGGGGTTTCTGGGTTATGGGGCCGCAATGCGGTGGGGCCAGTCACTTAAAAAAGCTTACCCTTAACACAGTTTTTACTTACCAAAAAAAAAAAAAAAGGACAGGGGACACGAACACAATGATGCTCGCCCACATCCACACATCCGCATCAGCAAAACCCCAGGGCCAAAGCATAGTAGCCAGCAATCCAGCTAACTTCCAGTACCACCAGCACCGACCTTCAGCAAGGGAGAGCACTGAATTGCACCAAGACCTTTCCAGTCCCGCAGCTGCACCCTCAGTGACAGAGACAAAAACAGCATGGCCTTTTTTACAAGGCAAGCAGTTGCAGAAGGCTTACACCGGCATCATCATCAGATCAGCCCAGCTCCTCATCGAAATCACCTACTCACCCACAATCAACCAGCCATATAGACTAATGATATACTTCCGGTCACAGCAAAATGCAGCCAATCTGCTCCCACTGCTCAGCAACAGAGACAGAAAGGAGTCCAGTACACTATTGCACATTAGGAACTCTTTTTTCTTTTTTGGTAAGTAGCACATTAGGAACTCACCCCTGCACCAACATGGGATCAACTGTAATACAGCATCCTCAAGCCACCCAGAGCTGGAATCAGCTTTAGCTCCATGGAGCTGGAAAAAGATCATGAGTCTCCGCTCCTTCATGTGCTCTCATTCTATTAAGATCATTGGTGATGGGGCTTATTCCTTTATTTGGCATGACCACTGACACCTGATGGGCCCGCTCAACAAGGTTAGCACGGATCGTATTCGTATGGTCACGAGCTTATCTTGGGACGTCAAGGTTTCTCATATAATTAGAGATGACCTTTGGGATTGGCCTAACCCTTATGATCAGGAGATCTCTAGTCTCTCCGAGAACATGCCCCATTATCTCCCCAACATCGAACAAAAAGATTCCTTGAGATGGGACGGGAGCCCTAATGGCAACTTTTCGACTAAGTCTGTCTACCTCCTTATCCACCCGCCCAAGCCGAAACTGAGCTGGACCAACTTAGTCTGGGGCACCTTCCATATTCCGGCCCACGCCTTTATTCTTTGGTTGGCTATCAAAGGTAGGCTAAATACCAACGATCGTGTCCGCGGTGTTCCAAACCTATCCAACACTTGCACCCTTTGTGACTCGGACGATGAAAATCATGAACATCTCTTTTTCTCATGTCCCTTCTCCAATTCTGTGTGGACCAATTTTTTTTTTTTTTGGTAAGTAAGTATTTTGGATTCATGGGAGAAAAAAATTTTATAATCTATGCATTAAAACCAAGTATTTTGACTTGGAAATAATGCATAAAATGCTAGGGCATTCCCCGAGCAATTCTTACATCAAAAAAGACAACCTCTAGGAGGCTAACATTCTACAGAGACAGTAAAAATTGAAAGAAACTACAGAAACGCTAGGGCATACCCCGAGCGAATAGTACATCAAAGTATACCTAAAAGCCTCAGGGAGGACAACGTCTACCAGAAACAAAATATGATTTTTCCATCAAAACAAAATGAAAAGGGATCAGCACCAAAAGCGCCAAAACTGAATACAACAGGCAGCCGCTGAACCACATACATGGCAGCTCACAGTGGCACGGCCTAAGCACTTAGCACGTGAGAGTAGAATACTCCAGTACCAAAACCAGCAGCTCACAGGTCCCATCTTCAGCATAAACTGGCAACATCCAGCAACCTGGCATACAGCTGCACCAGGATCAGCATCAAGCTCAGATTGAGCAGCGGGAAACAGAAACGGTCAAAAGTGAATTTAACCACATCAACACTGGTGCCCAGATTGACCAGCTCTTAACTCAACACAATCACAGTGCATCAAAAAGACAGGAAGCATCCAAAGGAAAGCTGGCATCCAATGGCCCTATCTTGAGTGGTCCCAAAACATTAATTGGGCTGTTCATATTTGGAAAGGTAGGAATCTTATTGCCCTTTCCAAACATTTGTCTCTTGCCGCCACTGTCTATTTTATTTGGAGAGAACGTAATAACCGGATCTTTGAGAAATCTTCCCCTCAAGATGTTTCCCAGATCTGCTCTCAGATAACAAATGCTGTTCGTGACAAATTGAAGGCCTCCGTGCCTTTTGACGATCGCCCTCACCGTTCGTTGGTTAGCCGGTGGAACATATAAAAAAAAAACTCTCAAATTAAAAAAAAAAATGGAGAGATATTTTTTCATGCTCCTATCTGCATATATTTTGGTGTTTTATTTGCTGTATTGTGCTGCTGGGTCTTATTGCTTATGAAGTTGGTGGTGCTGGGGTTAGAGCCTCGTTGGTGGTATGCTGCAGTTACTCTGCCGGTTCTGGTTCCTGGTGCCTTCCATGTTTTGGACCCTGCTGGCTGCCCTTTTCTTTGTAATGCTGGTTTGGAGAAACTGACCAGCATTTCATCCCAGCACCTTCCCCTGTTGGCTGCTTGATGGCTGGACTATATTCTGGATCCACTTGAATGTATCTGCCTGCATTGTTAATGCATGGTGATGCGGATGGTGCTAGTTCTCTAGTCGCCTTCCTGAGTCCATGGATGCTGTTGGCCGAATTGGTTTGGCTTCTCTGTCTCGTCAGCTTGGTGTTCTCACTCTAGTTGGATTTCGTTTGGCTTTAGAACATTACTTTCCTTTCTTTTTTCTGTAATTCCTTTTTTTTAGAAAAAAAAAACAGTTACATTGATGTGGTTCAACTGTTGGTGTTCCTCGCTCTGTGTTGCCGGTTTCTTTTTGCTGACTTTTTTTTTTTGGTAAGTAAGTATGTATTTTGGATTTATGGGAGAAAATTTACAAAACATAATGCTATAACTCCAAGTTTTTTGACTTGGAGTTAGAATAAAAAAACGCTAGGGCATACCCCGAGCGACAGGTACATCATATATATCCATACAATAACCTCTAAGAGGTACGATCCCCCAAAAAAAAAACTGTGTTAAGGGTAAGCTTTTTTAAGTGACTGGCCCCACCGCTTGGCGGCCCCACCGCTTGGCGGCACCATAACCCAGAAATCCCGACGGATTTTTTGGGAGGCTCAGTACCACTAGTGCTTCCGCGGAGTATCGAACCCGGGTGGAGAAGGAAGGCGTATGCGCCGTGTTACTGAAGCAAAGGTGTGGGATGCTCAATCTGCCAGTCTGCTTGGTGCGCTGTTGCATCTGACTCATTGCTTCGTGCTGGGGTTGCCAGTTGAATGTGCTTTACCTCAATGTTGCTGGCTTTCCTGGACATCAGTTAAGCAGTGATTCCTCCCGGAGTGTTGGTGAAGGATGAATTACTCATTCAATTCGTGGCTAAATCTGGCTTTGAGTTCACAGTTCTTTAAGCTGACCCGGTTGTCAGTTGTGCACTGCTATATGGTTTCTACTGCTCCTCTGCTCTACTGCTCCTCTACTGCTGGAGTTTGATGCTGATGTTGCCGAAGCATGAAGCTGCTGTCGTTTGCCAGTTCAAGGTGCACTGCTATTTTTCTTAGAACGCCAAGGTGGGTTGCTGGGGCTGTGTGCTTTTGCTGTTGGAATGCAGATCAGTTGTATATCTCTTTGCCTTGTTACTGGCCAGTTGCAGATCAGTTGTATATCATTTGGGTTGCATCTGCTGTGCGTTGGTGTTGCTAGGCGATTCCCTCTGCTGAATGCTGAGGAAATTCTATACATGCCTTCTTTGGCTTTTATTGATTCTATTGCTGCGGCCAGAAAGGGATTGAGGGACTTTGGATTAATCTACTGTCTCAAGATCTATTTTCTACAATTTTGTTTGATGATTCTGTGGGGGCTGGTGCTGTCCTTGCTCTGTGATAGGATGTCGTTGTGCTGCAGTATGAATTTGCCTCTGCTGCCGGCAACGGTTGATGATGGCTGCTTCCTGGTGGTGTTGGGGGCGGCCTTTCCGGTTTCTCATTTGTGCAATGCCGGTTTGCACTAGGTTATTTGCCGAAATGGAAGCATTGCTGACGTGGAATGCGTATTCCGGTTTCTGCACTCGATTTCCCGGTCTTGGATTTCAGAAGCGGTCACCTTTGTTGAATTTGGCCGGGTTGGCCTTTTTGAGGCCGTGTACAATTGCCAGATTCAATTCTTTGTGCAAGCCGGTTTGCACAGGGTCATTTGCCGGATTGAAATATGATCCTGTCTCTACTCCCTTTGTTCCTGGCTTGAAATTTTGATGCATTTGCTGACGTGGATTTGACATTGGCTTAATTTCTAGCCGGTTTGGCTGACGTGGGCCGTGTGCTTCTCCTGTTTGCCAGTTTAGTGGGATATGGCAGAATGGTTGATGTATTGCCCCCTTAGTTGGGTGGAGTTGCAGATGGGATTGAGTGATGGTTGCTGGTTTCATCTTGCTTCATTGCTGAAGATGTGGAGCTGGTTTCAAGAGTATTGCCTTAAATTGGCATGTTTTTTTTGTTTAGGAACTGCTTTACTGATGTTAGAGTAGTTTATTTGTACTGCACGAATGCCAGCATTTTTATCTTTCTGTTGGTCTTTTCGTTGTATCTGAGTGCTCGGGGCATGCCCTAGCAACTATGGTTTATCCCTTAGTCGGAAAAACACTAGGTGATAAACCATTACTTGTAAATTTTTTTTCTCCCACTAATCCAAATCACTTACTTACCAAAAAAAAAAAAAGAATGCTGAGGAAATTCACTGCTGAGTATTCATTCCATTTGTATGGCTGAAATCAATTGCTGGGCTGTAGTGGTTGTCTGGTTTGCTGAGACAGATTTGGATTGTGGTGTCAGGCTGTCAATCTACTGCCTTTTTTTTTTGGTAAGTAAGTCAATCTGCTGCCTTAGTGCTCGATTCTGCAATGTTTTTTTTTTTTTTGGTAAGTAACGATTCTGCAATGTTGTTTTGCTAATATTGCTGGGGATTGCATTGGCCTTGCCCTGTTTTCTGGTGGTCTCTGGGCTGCAGTGAGGAGGTGACTTCATATGTCGCTATATGGCCGGAGTGGTTTTGAGTGATGATTTTGTACCCTCATAGGTCGGAGTGGATTTGCGTGAGATGAGGCTGGAGTGGCTTTGCATCCGGAGTGCCTGTTTTGTTAAAAGGCCGGAGTGGCCGTGAGGTAGTTGAATCCGGAGTGCATTTTGCCGGAGTACAATTTGCCGGGGTGCAATTTTCCGGAGTGCATTTTGCCGGAGTGAAATTTGCCGGAGTGCATTTTTGCCTGAGTGCAATTTTCCGGAGTACATTTTTGCCGGAGTGCAATGTTCCGGAGTGCATTTTTGCCGAAGTGCAATTTACCGGTATACAATTTTGCCGGAGTGCATTTTGCCTGTTCCATTCCTTTGCCCGGAATGCGCAAGGTCGCTGTTCGTTTTCTGCTGAGTTGATCTAGTCGACTGATTATGTATCTGATCATATATTAGATAGATTTCATATTCTGTTGAGTCTGTCGCACGTTGTCCTCCTAGAGGTTTTTTTTTATGTATTTTCTGATGTACAAGTGGCTCGGGGCATGCCCTAGTGTTTATGTTTTAACTCCAAGTCAAAACACTTGGAGATAAAGCATAGTTTTTGTAATTTTTCTCCATTTAATCCAAAATACATACTTACCAAAAAAAAGAGCTGGAATCAACAATATCAGTAGCATCACTCAACACCAGACAGCACTAACTTCATCCGCCATCAACATCTGCTAAACACAATCAGATTATCGGACAACCAACAGGGAGGTTGCAGCACACCAGTAAACAGCATGCCACCGAAAATCAATGACAGCAGATCTGCAGCTAAATTTCCAGTATGGAAAGCCCAATTTCCACCCTCTGTAAAGGCAGCAACATCAATTGCATAAGGAGGTTAGTTAAAACCATCCATCACAATCCGCCAAACCGTATCAGCCATAAGGCTGGAGTGACCTTGCTTCACACAAGATGGGATCAGTATCCTTCTATCAAATTGCAGACCCAACATCTTCAGGAAACAAAGAAACAGCAGGGTGGAACTAAAATGATTCCACACTCACTCAAATACCACTCAGCAGGGTCCACAGGATTAGACCCAGCAGAATCAGCATCAGCAGCAGGGCTCAAATCACCCTAGCCACTTCCAAAGCCAATCAAGTTCTAACAAAAAGGCCAAAGCCCCGAGCATTTAAACTCCAACCATTGAAAAACACAGTGGAAAGGACAATTTAGACTTTGCACCATAAGCAAAGAGTAGTGCCTCCCACACCTAGTCCGGGCAAGCCAAACTGCAGCTTTCCAAGCGAAAGGCTGCAACATTAGCAACAAAAACACCCAACCAACAGACAGTCATGTTAGAGAGGTGCATCAACAATCCAAGAGACATGCTCCACATATAGGCTACAAACAGAAGGATCTCCACCACTTTAGAAGGATCTCTTGCAACCAAACAAGTCCTCGACCAGCTCTTCAACACCTCAGCCAAGATGTCCAAATCCAGAGCACGGGAAACCCCTAACCCATCCAATAGGAAGGAACACACTGGTTGAGGCTCATCAAAGCCAGCAGCACCGGACAGATGACTGCACCAGATCCATAAAATAGTGCAAGAGCCGACAGTAGACCAGTGGCCGCAGCTATAGAGAAATTCAGTGAACCACACACTCAAAGCCATCTGCCATATGAAAGTAGCTGCTAATGCCAGAACCTGAGTGGCAAGAGATGGCACCACCGGCAGCCATCAACACCTCCATCGACCGCGCTTACAATAGCAGCCCACAGCAGATGCAAACCAGACATTGCACCACGTATTGGAAACTAACAGAAGGAACTCCACCGCAACAGAAGAAAATCTTGCAACCAAACAGGTCCACAGCCAGCTCTTCAGCCCTCAGCCAAATAGTCCCGATCCAAAGCTGAACGAGCATCCCCCAACCCATCCAACGGGAGGGAACACACAGCCAGAGGATCATCAGGGCAACGCCACTGGAGATTCGACTGCATCAGATCCATCGAGCAACATGAGAGCCGACAATAACAGCAGCTCCCGAACCAGAAACTGCAGACCCAGAATTTCCCACCAAGGAAAGGCTCCATCTACAACACACCGGGAGGGCAAAACTGTCCAAAACCAGCCAGCAACCAAAGTCGAAGCTTGCATAGGGAAACTTGAGATAGGGACTCTCAGCCCCCGCTGTCAGCGCATGGAAACCCAACCAAAATCGGAGGCGAGAATACCCGAAATAAATCCCAGAGAGTAGCCAGAGCCATCCTCCCAAACTGATACAATGAAAAGGAAATGACCTTTACGGACAAAGGAGGGAGAAATCGGTTCAAGTGCTTAGCCATAAGGCGGGAACTGAGGAAATAAAAGTCGATCGAGTGAGAGCTTTGAGGTGTCAGCGGATGAACACAGTGGAGGGACTGCGAGGAGCAACCAGAGGAGGAACTGTGTTAAGGGTAAGCTTTTTTAAGTGACTGGCCCCACTGCATTGCGGCCCCATAACCCAGAAACCCCGAAGGATTTTTTGGGAGGCACAGTACCACTGATACCGCCACGGGGAATTGAACCTGGGTGGGGAACGAGGGATTTTTCCCTTTTAACCACTGATTGTTGTACTCCCATCTACAAAGAAAATTCGAATTCAATCCAGGCACTCGTCCCGTCTTCGGCGGCGCTGTTGCCGGCCATGGCCGGGCATCCGGGGGCCTCCTCTGGCCCGCCCTCTGGCCTCACCTCCCTTGGTAATCCTTCTCCTTCGCTATCCGTTCAACAATCGAAGGGGCTGGTCGAAGACTTCCCGCAGCTAAGGCGTTCTGGGGTCTCCCTATCTCCGGCTCCAGATGCTCCTTTTCTGTCTTCCCTGAAATCCGATGGTCTCCGGAACGCCTCTGTGCAGGATGGTGCTGCTCCTCCGTCTTGGGCGGACGTCACCATGAAAAAATATGGTTCGTCCTCTCTGCCTTTATCTGGTTCTAGGTCGCGTCCTCTTCAGAGCCGGTGTGTTCGTCCATTTGATACCCTTAAATACTTCCCCCCCCCCATTCTCTCGACGGTGTCTATTCCCAAATCTCTCCTCCGGAGGACGTTATTAAGCAGAGTCGTGAGTTTTGGGGCTTCACTCTGGTTGGGTATTTCGTCGATAAGCCTCCTCATTTGTTAGCTGTTAGCTCCATTGCGAGTCGACTCTGGGCTAGATTTGGGATTAATCACGTTGCTTCAAATGGCAATGGATTTTTCTTCTTCTGTTTTGATTCTGAGGCTCAAATGTAGCGTGCTTGGCACACGGCCCCTGGTCTTTCCGACGGAAATCCTTATTCCTCAAACGTTGGTCTCCTGGAATGATATTGAACAAGGAATCCCTTAAGACTGTTCCAGTCTAGATTAGTCTCTTTAACGTTCCAATTGATTTTTGGACACCGCTGGGTTTGAGTTGGATTGCCAGTCGTGTGGGGCGTCCACTCTGCCTTGATCCTCGAACAGCAAGATTGGACTATATGCACGCCGCAAGGTTGTGCGTGGAAGTGGATAGGGATGTAATCCTCCCTGATAAGATCAGGATTTCTATGGGATCCGAGATGTCTATTTCGATTGTTGAGGTGGAGGTTACATACCACTGGAAGACTAATGGTAGCTCGATGGACTGTAGTTCCATTCAGAGCTGCCCTGTTATGGTGGCAGAGGATCCGAAGGCCATTCCTTCTCTTCCACTGGCTTCTGGGGGCTATGCGTCTGATGGTGGTTTTACCCCTTCGTTAACATTGACTTCTGTCCAAACTGAGTCTATCTCACCTCTGAGGCTCGAACCTGGCCCATCCCCTTTACCTAATTCTGGCTCTGATGATGCTTCTCCTTCCTTGAAGGAGGTGGCTTATGCCTCTAAAGATCTGGATTTAGTGGAGATGGATTCTGACCACGCTGAGCAATCAGCCCATGAATTTGATTTCTCTGGGGGTGTGGATGATCACTCATCCATGAAGAATCTGTCTGTTCTAGCTGAGAGGATTGAAGCATATTTAGCTTTGGATGGTGGCCCGACTGCTACTGAGTCCCCTGATGCCCCTGACATCTCTACTATGGTAGTTGTGTCTCCGGATGGTATTGTTGATGTGTCCAGGGTTCCACAATGTGCATTGGATGAGAATATTTCAATATCCGTATCAAATATGCAGCAGCCCAAGCCTAAGATTGCTTCTGGCGCTCACGCTGAGATTTGTGAGGGGCCTTCTGCAGAGGAACCCTCTGCAGATGTGGCTATCCCTATGGTGGCAGTGGATGAGATGGCATTGGCCCTTTCTTCATCACCTGTTAATGTTGCCCCTGATCCGTTAGGCATGATTGATCCTGATTATACCCCTGATTCTATTGCTCGGATTGCTCGGACTTACTGTTTGAACCAATTGGAATCCGCTGTTCGTCCTGATCCTGAGGAGCTCAATCCTCCGGTTGATGGTTCTGTGGATCTAGCTGAGCTTGCAATCCAATCTTTTCAGCGATCGGTCCCCGTCACTGGATGCTCGGATGTGAATTCTGAGCCGACAGCGGCTGTTACCAAGGTATCTGGTAGTGAGTATCCGGTTGATGATGGTGTGGGTCATGGTTATGATGATCACCAACGATACATGGATGAGCTTTTTGCTAGGCAGGCTATAAACGGGTGGGAACGAGTGGTGGCTGATCGCAGATGGCGTAAATCTGTTTCCAGGAAAGCCCGGCGTTCTCACTCCTGATTAATGATGCAGTGGGTGCGGTGGGCTTGCTGCCCCTGCAGGTTTTTTAGTGTGCATATTCTTTGCTGCTTCGGACTTGGCGGATTTTGAATCGGGGATCTGTTGTGTGATACGGCCCTTGCGGCAATGAATTGGTTGAAGATCTGGATTGGTATCATTGCCAATTGGTATTTTCAGTGTTACTTTTTCCTGTTTTTGTTTGGCCTGAGGCATCAACAGTTGCCTGGCCTGATGGTGTTGGCCGAGGGTTGGCATCTGACCTTGCTGGTATGGGAGTGCATTCCGGATGAGTGGTGTCTATCATCCTCTTGCTGCTGCTATTGTGGTGCATCACCAGGGTCAATGGATCCTGATGGAAGAGTTTCAGCCTGGCTGGTCTTTGCTGAACTGCTGCCCTCTAGGAAGTCCTTCGTGACTAAGTGGCAAACTGCATTGGTTTTGCGCTTGATGGTGCTGCTGGCCTTGATGCTGGTGCATTCTGCTGCCTTTCGTGCTCTGTGCTTCTGCCATGTATTGAGGTTGAAGCTCGGCTTGCTTGAACTCCTTCGGTCTTCCCCCTGTGGTGCCGCTTCGGTGGAAGGTGGAATTGCTGATTGTGTTGATGCTGAATGCAGGCATCATCATGATCGCTGATAAGTTGTGGCTGCTGATCAAGTGTTTTGCCATGGACTGGCTTTGTTTTGGCTTTGCTGTGGGCTTCTGATGCCGTTAGTCTCCGTGCTGCTGGATTATGATATTGGGCTGGTTGCTTAATTAATTTGGCACGTGCTGGTCTTCGAGTCGCAGTACATGGGTTGTGATGTATTACTTTTCTCTATAGATTTTGTAGAGTGTTAGCCTCCTAGAGGTTGTTATGTATCTTTGGATGTACTAATTGCTCGGGGTATGCCCCAGCGGGTGATGTTTTATCCCCAAGTCAAAATACTTGGCGATAAAACATCAATACTGTAATTCTTTCTCCCATTAATCCAAAAAACTTGCTTACCAAAAAAAAAAAACCAGGGGAGGAACTACATTTGTTATTTTTTGTTGAACGTTGTCCTCCCAGAGGCTATTTTGGTATAATCTGTTGTACCGTATGCTCGGGGTATACCCTAGCTCTTAATGTTTTTATTCCAAGTCAAAATACTTGGAGCAAAAACATTGCTTTTGTAATTTTTCTCCCTATAATCCAAAATACTTACTTACCAAAAAAAAAAAAAAAAACCAGGGGAGGAACCGGGCGAAGTAAACAGGAGACCGGCCGAGGCAGGCTCCGGCGCTGCCTAGCAAGAGGAGGCAGAACCCTAGATGCCGCTATCTGCGAGGGAACGCAGATGCAGAAAAATTTGAAAGTTACAGAGAGGAAGAGCTTCTCTCTCTAACTTCAAAAAAAGGTTTGATAACATACTAGTCGATGGTCAGCTCATACCAACAAGTCTTCTAAACAGGATGAATAGGTGCTCTACCAAATCAGCAACCAGGCCACACACCACATTCAGGAAGCAGGGCATGAACAGCTGGGAACATCACAGGATCAGCAGCATATGCTGGCAGCGCCGAAGCGACATTGGCCTGGTGGTTAAAAAAGATTTCTCTTTCCTCCACCACCCAGGTTCGATTCTCCGCGGAAGCATAAAGAGGTACTGTGCCTCCCAAAAAATCCTTCGGGGTTTCTGGGTTATGGGGCCACAGTGTGGTGGGGCCAGTCACTATAAAAAGCTTACCATTAACACAGCTGGACGGAGTGACTTGGGACGGAGTGATCACTTGCATTTCCTAGAGAGAAGTTCTCCTCCTTCTCTCTAACTTTCGAATTTCAAAATTTGAAATTCGATTCTGCCAGACGCTCCTCCCGTCTCCGTCGGCGGTGCCCGTCGCCGTCCATGGCCGACTACCATACTCCTCCTTCAG
>JAODPA010133881.1:0-16569 GCA_025585075.1 Nepenthes mirabilis
TTTCACTTCGTCACCAAAAATCGGATCTTTTTTACTATTGTTTATGCTTGGCTATATCTTGATTGCTTGTTCATATCTCTAACATCTAGAATTAAATATTCATTACGTGTATTGAATATTTAAAATATTTGTGCTTCCGCTATAATTTACCGGGGTCGAAACACATAAGCACCGAAACGTGCTTTTTCAGTTAGAATGGTTCAAATTGTTATAAAGTAATTTTGTTTCAATATATAAATTATGAAACAACTTCCAATAGAATGCCATTTGATCAAAACAAGTAAGATGTCATATAATGGACTTTAAAGATCATGTCATCAAGAGGCATGAGTTGCCAGAAGGTGGATGGTCAGATATTAGCCTTGTCATGACACCATGCTGGCATAGATAGATGCGCAAGATTATTAATATTGACAATTGAATCAAACCGACCCTTGTTGATTAGAGTTAATATGGTTATTATCAATTGGTACATCATGTCAATAAGGTCTATTACACCCCGAGTCATAATTATACATAATAAAGATCTTATTTACACAGATGATGGCTAGGGATAAATAAATACTTAAATATCATATCAATTAAATAATTAAAAGAAACTATTATGCAATAACTACATTAAACTAATTAAAGGCAGAATAATATGCCTTGTAAATAATCCCAATATTTTTTTAAATAGATGCCTCCTTAATACAAAAGTGGATAAATTTACATAAACTATCAATAACATCTTTTGCAACTTGATTAATTGAATTCCTAACTATCTTTTAGTAAAACTTTTGTTCAAAGAAAAGTCCCACAACACTCAAATCAATTTTAAATCTATAGAATGAATTAGCGTGGTAATTAAAAAAGATTTGGTGGAATTTTATTTTATTTTTATTTATTTTTTGGGGGTGGATGGGTTTTTTTTTTTTTGAAGCAATTGATAAGAAGATTATACATGCGAGTTTCACCACATGAAACATTATACTGAGCTTAATCTTAAATACACTCACATTTATGTACTTAAAAGCCATATCCTTCATAGAATTTAACAACAACAATTGATAAAATTATAAAATTTAGTTTGTTTAAAATAAAATAAATAGTGGGGAAGGGTAGGCTGTATATCTTTAACTTTCAGCAATTCATTTTCAGCAAATCTTTCATTTTTGGGTCGATCTCTCTGCCTCTCTCTCCCCTCTGAATCCATCTTTCTCTGACCTCCAGCGGCACCGCCGATCAATGGCAAGGCCATGGTCGCGTCACCAGGATATGTGGTGCCTCAAGTGGCGATTCCAATCCTCTCTTTGTCGATCTCTGCGTCTTCTAGTCTGGGGGTTCGTATTTTCACTACATTTGTATTGCAGATACTGAGATAAGGCGCCGATTCTATTTCTCTCTTTATTTTTCAGAAATCTTTGTTTGGTCACAACAAGTTTTTTCGGTGAATGACGTATGAGTTAAATTGAACCCTAACTGTAGAACTTCTGTTATTTTGCTGAATGGCATAATTTGTGAAATTTGCCAAGCACTCCGTGCGTCGTATTTGTTTTCTGCGTGCATTTTTTTCTATAGGTTTTCACCGATTTGATTTTCCTGCGGTGGTAATTAAGTAGCAGTAAAAATATAGTATTTGTTTTGCAGGGATTATGATTGAAATAGGAATGAATTTTCCTATTTCAAATAATTTTTTTTTTTTAGTATTTAAAGAAGTTGAATCAATCTTAAGGACTAGCCGTTTCTCACCTTCCTTTTACCTTAACGATTCCATTGCTCATTATGAGAAATATTTTTTTGGAGTAAGCTAAAAAGATAACAGGAGTTCTATGACATTACGTTCCTGTTGCAAGCAAACAGATGTATTAGAAATCCATTCTCATCATGTTTCTGAGTTCACTTGAATCCCATGCTCTTGAATCGAAACTACTACATTTGTTGGACTTGCCTTTGGATGCAAAATGTAAAGATATCGCGGTGCGCTATCATTGTTAAGTTTGATAATTGATTAGCTATTTGGGAAATGGGAAGCAGCAATTTGTATACAAGGGTTCGGTAGTATTTCTCTGTTAGGCTTACTCTCTCTCTCTCTGTTAAAGTTACTCCTCATTCATCAGTTGCAAAGTTATGCGGATATATAACTGCTATAAAGGGTTGTATGATGCGGTAATGGCTATTGTCAAATCTGCAAGAGGAAATGTGGTGTTCGTTTATG
Organism: Nepenthes mirabilis; assembly: GCA_025585075.1. Taxonomy (NCBI): domain Eukaryota; kingdom Viridiplantae; phylum Streptophyta; class Magnoliopsida; order Caryophyllales; family Nepenthaceae; genus Nepenthes; species Nepenthes mirabilis. The sequence goes on from JAODPA010133881.1 coordinate 2,198, forward strand.
GTAACATATTAAAAAGCATTGCAAAAATGTGGCCCCTCTTCTCTTTTGTGGCAAGGAATAGATCCCTTATAAGATAGTTGGATATTATTGTTGGAGTTCGACCCAAACACACACAACCTGGCGAAGCGGAACAAAATCTGAACCCCCCATCAAATGTCAGTTACGAAACTCGTGAGCACAAAAAATATAATAATACAGAACGTTTTTAATGTGGAAAACCCTTTTCAATTAAGGAAAAAATTACCGGTCAAACTTTGAACAAATCTACTATAATAATAATGTCGGTTATAAATAACTCCTTTCGAAATTTCTTCACTACAATCCCGAGTAAAGAATAATTTATTATAACCTCTCAACACACCTAGTAGCCCACAAGAAAGAGTACAATGAGAAATAAGAGCAACCAAACGAAATACGCTTTAGAAATTCACTCTAAAACAACGTACCCGACATTGGCGTAGAATGGAATTCAAATTAAATCTCAATTGGATATCAAATTTCTTCCTTTTTTGTCTTTTTTCTCTTCTCTCTCTCTGTGCAGTGCTCATTGTGTGAGAAATGATTTCAGAATACCCTAAAATCGTGTCAGATGTAATTTTATATCAGAGGTGGCGCTTGAGCGCCCACTGAAGTTGGCACATGAGCGCCCGTCGGGCGTATGACCATTGCAATCCACGCACAAGCTCTCTCTCGGGTACACCTCAGGTGACTCCCAATTTGGAATCAATGCACAAGCGTGAATCAGGCACCTGTCATACACTATTATGCTGATCTTTGACCGATTCTCGGCCGACTCTTGCTTGAATGTCGCGCAACCCTTCAGTATCTTTTACCGCTTGAATGACCTTTCATTTGTTGTGACACCCATAAGGGAATAACTGAAACCCAACAATTATATGGTTGGCATTATTTCCCTGAAGTGTTTCTCTTTGAAATTATTTTATTTGGTGCCTGAAAAGGATGCTCCAGCATCAATGAGGCACGAACTGCTTTAGTTCGCCTAGTGCCTTTGACAACACTGGTCTGATTTTAATCTGGAGGTGAAACTGGAATCAAGCATCTGACACTATGCAGAGTTGTTTGGCCTTTTTTGGATTGGCTGGTTATACAAGTTCAAATGAATGGTGAATAAGAATGGAATTCAGGAGCGAAAAAAACTATACGTTCCAAATCATGAAAGTTTCATCCCCTTTTCAATAATTGCGGAAGTGAAGAGGTACAAGTATATGATATACGTAAAGTATGATTGTGTGCAGATGAATCAACCAGCATGTAACATACAATTAAAACATAAGAGCAGTAGAAAGACGAGATTTTTGTCGACAAAGGAAAATCTCGATAATTACGGCTATCGAGTAAAACCCTCCGGACTCCACGGCTAGGAAAGATATGCTTTAAGAAAATCAACTTTCAGGCAGGGTGGTACAGACGCACTATTCTAGCTGACTTATTCTCGTATTGTGATCTCTATTAAGGAACTTTTTGGGCTTGCCTACGGTAACGGAATCGGATATTTTTTGATTTTTTTGTCAATCTTCATTCTAGTACCGTCGAAATACTGTACACTGCTAGAACTCAGTTCCATGCCACTCACATCACTCATGAGGGTTTATAGGCCAAAAAATGGAGTAGTTAATCAATTGGAGAGAAAAAGAAAACTCAGAAATTCAGTGCATAAAATAAATGAAGTTTTTTCTAGTAGACATAATTTTGAGGCTCAAAAATGTGAGAGAAAGTCAAGAGCAGCCGTCAAAAAAAGAGACAGAAAATTCATCTGGAGAGAAAAAGAAAAGCCGCTATATATAGAGGACCCCGAAAACTAGGTTAAAAGATATGGCCATTGAAAACTACATGCTGCGCTCGAGCGAGCTCTTGGGGCTGGGTCCTCTAGATTTAGCGCTCGACCACATCTCGAGTGAGCTTCGAGGCACTGAGTCCTCTTAATTTAGCACTCTAGCAGGCTCTAGGCACTGAGTCCTCTAGATTTAGCACTCGAGCGCAGTTGGAGCATGCCTCGAGTTCGGGCTTTTCTGAAATCTGCGCTTGAGCTTAGGTCGAGCGTGCTTGGAGCTCTGGCTTCTCTAGAATCAGGGCTCAAACCCGGATCGAGCATGCCCCAAACTATGGCTTATATGAAAGCAGGGCTTGAGCGTGGGAAACAAAGGGGTGGATATCAAGAGATGCCAATCATCGAGCATGGGAGTGCCGGTCGATAACCTTCAAACATGGAGTGATGCAGATCTTCCGACATTGGGAAATATACCCACTAACAACCAATAACGGTTATGGAATATACCAATATACGCCCAACAAGGAGATATTGTGCTTCTTTGGAATTGCCTTTTACATAAAGTCTTGAGGATGCATGCAGGTGCTATTTTACCTTGGGAAGCTGCATGGGAAAGAAATTTCATTTTCAGAATCTTCAAGAAAGCTGTTTACGAATTGCTGACTGCTGCTTGTTTGTATCGATTAACTGGTATCTCATAATCATCTCCCTATTTTTCTTTCCATTCGATTGCAAATATTGCGGATCATGGGCTTGGGAATAAGATGGAGATCCTTGCTTGGGAATGACTCTTTTGGAAAAGACGGGGACATTTGTGTATTGGAATGCTATTAGCAATTATTTGGCTGCTTTTTCGGGAAAGAAATGAATAGGAATGGCCGATAAGGGTGAAGGCATAAAAGATTGTGCATGGGTACCTAATGTGGTTGCCTAAATTTTTTATTTCTTTTGAGTGAAAAGGTTTTAAACGTTTCTTACCAAATTAATTAGATTGCAAGTTTGCAAAATTAGTTATTGAAGAGCCACTGCGATCGTACCTATCAAAGCAACTAAAAAAATTATCAAAAAGGTCCAAATAAGGTTGATACATCCACACTGATCACAGGAAGAAAAACAGATTGACATTTTCTCGATCATCCAAGTTAGTAACGAAACATTCTGAAATAGGGCAAGGCACTATGATAAAGATTTAAAGCACACATAACATTCCGTCTTTATCCTGCAGCTCTCGATCCGATAAGCTTTGTCTTCTTGATATGATGAGCAGTTTGATGAATGCACTTTTCATTCTCTAACTACTCTTTGAACTATAACTTGGTGTGATGGACTATCCAGAAGTATTTTCTTTAACAGAATGATTATTCTTGTCAAAGCATGGTGCCAGAAAGAAAGTTTTATGATTGCCAATTGGCAAGATATTGCTATATTTTTCACAAATTACACAGTAAGGAATGTGAAAGAAGAAGAACAATGAACACAAGAATTTTATATGGAAAACCCTTATCAATCAAGGGAAAAACTACGGGACAATTCGTCCACTGAACGTATTTCACTATGTGAGAGATCTGGGAACAAGTTTTCCAATTACACAGTAGAGAATAAAGAGAAATCGAAGAACAGAGCAACGGCAACACACACAGTTGTTTACAGTTTCTCCTGCCTTCACCGTTTTTCTCTCGCTCTCTCTAGCACTCAGGCACTCTACAAAATTATCTCACACACCTCTTGCATATATATATACAGCAAGTTACAATACTTGCTTTTGAAAACCGCACACCGATAGATCTAGGGCAATTTTCCCTCCAGAAAGGACATGATCAATCCTTTCCAACAATATAATATTCCCTGTCAAAAACGGCTCCTACAAAACCGTTTGAGATCACATATCTCCAAAAAAACTGCTGAGCTGGTGTTGTACTGGATTTCCTAGCGAGCGGCCAACCGTTGGCCGTCTACGTTCTTCAAGAGACCGGTCAACACCCTTGTTGACCGTCTGAAACTTGCCCTTCTGGAATCTCTCAGTGAATTCGGTTTACTTAACCGTCAAACCGGTCAACATTGTTTGCCGGTAATGTTGACTGTCAATCCGGTCAACTCCATTGACCGTCCATCCGGTCAACATACTTGTACGCCGGAATTTCTTTCCTAAATGAGACAACACATTCGTGCTCCGCCCAAGTTCTTCGATCACAAGAACTTCTTCATGGGAGTGATCTCCAACAAACTTCTCCTCACGACCGTGAGGAAGTTGGATCCATTAGCCTGGCTATCTTGTAGCATGCTTCATTCTTCCCTCTTGGTAAAATTTTAGTCATCATGTCTGCCCCGTTGTCTTCAGTACTGATCTTCTCCAGTGATAATAGATCAGCTTCAAGCACGTCCCTCACCCAATAGTACTGAACATCAATGTGCTTGGATCTCAAGTGAAACGAAGAGTTCTTACAGAGATGTATTGCACTCTGACTATCACAGAATATACTGTACTTTTCCTGTTGAAGACCCAACTCTTGAACAAATTTCTTCATCCACAGCATCTCTTTGCACGTCTCTGTAATTGCAATATATTCGGTTTCAGTTGTAGATAGAGCTACACATTTTTGTAGCTTGGACTGCCAAGAAATTGCACTGCTCGCAAATTTTACCAAGTAACCCGATGTAGATTTGCGTGTGTCAATACTTCCGGCCATGTCCGCGTCTGAGTATCCTATCAATTGCGGTTTATCACTTCCAAGACACAAGCACCTCTTGGAAGTTCCCTGAATATATCTCATGATCTATTTCACTGTGGACCAGTGCTCCTTTCCCGTATTTGATAGAAAACGACTGACTGTCCCGACGGCATGAGCTATGTCTGGTCTGGTACACACCAAGGTATACATCAGGCTTCCTACAGCAGAGGAATAGGGCACGCCTTTCATGTATCTCTTCTTGTCATCCGATGACGGACATTGACGAGTGCTTAGCTTGTAATGATTCGCCCAGGGTGTGTTCACGGGCTTTGACTTGTCTATGTTGAACCGTTGGAGCACCTTCTCAATGTAGCTTTCTTGAGACAGCCACAATTTTCTAGCCTTCCGATCGCTTATAATTCTGACTCCCAGAATTTGTTTCGCCGATCCAAGGTCCTTCATAGCAAATGACTGCCCAAGTTGCTCTTTTAGCTCCTTTATTTGAGCACCATTTCGTCCAACTATCAACATGCCATCCACATATAAGAGAAGAATTACAAAATCATCATCAGCAAATCTCTGCACAAAAACGCAGTGGTCACGAGTAGTCCACCGGTACCCTTGGCCGGCCATAACAGACTCGAACTTCTTGTACAACTGTCGAGGAGCTTGTTTCAGGCCGTACACACTTTTTCTCAAATGGCATACAAGTTGTTCCTTTCCTTTAGCCTTAAACCCTTCCGGCTGTTCCATGTAGATCTCTTCCTCAAGTTCTCCATGGAGGAATGCAATTCGGACATCCATCTGCTCCACCTCAAGGTCCTGGGTGGCAACCAGACCCAATACCACCCGTATGGAAGACATCTTCACTACCAGAGCAAATATCTCATCAAAATCAACTTCCTTTCGTTGTCCGAAACCTTTTACCACCGGTCGTGCCTTGTATCTTGGCTTCTTGGTATTCTCGTCCGTTTTCAATCGGAAGACCCATTTATTCTTCAGAGCCTTCTTCCCCTTAGGAAGTTTAACAAGATTAAAAGTATGGTTCTCATGAAGAGAACTCATTTCATCATTCATGGCCTCCAGCCATTTCTCCTTGCTTTCGTCGTTCACAGCCTCTTCATAGTCTTCAGGCTCTTCGGCATCAGTAAGTATAACATATTCACTGGGGGACAGACGAACGGACAGTCGTTTATTCCAAGAGAATCGTCTAACAGCAACTTCTTCAGCCGGTTGAGGGATGGTTTCAGCCTTGTCACCATCAGTCACCATGACCTCCTCTCCAGTATCCTCAACTGCCTCAGGACCACAGTTATCGCTTTCCAATGATACAGGACGGACATTTTCGATACTTTGTCCGTCTGTTCATCATTACAATTTGCCTTCCTATCAAAGTCTTCAATCGTCTCATTCTCAGCAAAGATTACATCTCTTGACCGGATAAGTTTTCTGGTGGTAGGATTATAAAATTTGTAGCCCAACTCATCCTCTCTATAGCCCAGAAAGACGCATTGCATCGTCTTTGGCTCTAGTTTCGTCCTCTCGTCTCTTGGGACGTGTACAAATGCTTTACATCCGAACACCCGCAAATGATCGTAGGACGGCTCCACGTCCGTCCATATCTTTTCCGCCACTTCACCCATCAGAGGCTTACTCGGCGACCTGTTGATAATGTAGGCCGCCGTCCGGAGTGCTTCTGCCCAGAACGAAGTATGAAGCTTTGCTTCATAGAGCATACAACGTACTCTCTCGAAGAGCGTACGATTCATCCATTCTGCTACTCTATTCAGCTGTGGTGTCTTTGGTGGTGTCCTTTGGTGCTAATACCACATGATCGGCAGTAGGCATCGAAAGGTCCCAAGTATTCACCGCCGTTGTCACTTTGGATGGCCTTCGGTTTCTTCCCCGTTTGACGCTCCATAAGAGCATGAAACTGCTCAAAAGTACTAAGAACCTGATCCTTGGTCTTCAGTGGGTAAACCCACAACCTTCTAGAACAGTCGTCAATGAAAAAAATAAAATATTGGGCTCCACTAATCGACTTCTCTTTGAATGGTCCACACACATCTGTGTGAATGAGATCAAGCAGTCCGATTTTTGGGTTTGACGAAACTCCATTAAAAGAAACTCTCTTCTGTTTCCCGACTAAGCAGTGAGGACACATCTTCATCCCATCCTCCTTTGTGCCGGTGATTAGGCCCTTCCTGGTCAAGTGAGACAGTCCCTGTTCACCCATGTGGTCTAGCCTCCTGTGCCACAAATCCTCTGTCTCCTTACAAGTTGCGACGTTCACATCTTCGGCCATTGCGCAGACCTTCATCACATATAGGCCGGAGCACTTTTTTCCTCTCGCTGCAACAAGAGACCCTCTGGTCAACTTCCACTCACCTTCACAAAAGGTGTTGCAGTAACCTTCATCATCCAGCCGACCGCCTGAGATGACATTCAATCGAATAATAGGAACATGGTGCACATCCTTCAACAGTAGTTTCGTTCCATTATTTGTGACCAGAATGATATCTCATCTTCTTACAACCGGAGATATTTCTTTATTACCCATCCTAATTACTCCAAAATCTCCTGGAGTATAGGATGTAAACAATCCCTTTCTGGACGTGACATGTAGGGTAGCGCCAGAATCAATTACTCAACCAGATTCCATGCCTGTCAAGTTTGCCACTTCTCCTTGACATGTCAGCAGGAGATCCCCACTTGTGACTACTGAGATGGAGGACGTTTCTTTCCCGTGTCCTTTGTCACCTTTCTCCTTCTCTATATTTTTCCGCTTCCATTTGAAGCAATGCTTCTTAATATGTCCCTTTTTGCCACAGTGATGGCACTCCAAGTTTTGATATCTGGACCATGATTTGCTGCGACCTTTTTCTCCTGATTTCTGGTGGCGACCTATACTTATTCCCCTGAATTCGGTCACCAGCACCTCAGAATGAGAAGACGATGAGGTCCCTTGTGATCGTCTTGACTCGTTCATGAGTAGAGAGGCAATAACCTCATCCAACCTTAAAGTATTCTTGCCGAACAGTAAGGTTGCGACGATTTGATCATAAGTGGCTGGCAAATAAGCCAGCAGAACCAACGCTTTGTCCTCTTCCTTGATTTCCTCATCAAGAGCAGACATCTGCGTTAATATCCGGTTAAACTCGTCCAAGTATTTCTCAAAACTCCCTCATTCTGATAACCGTAAGCCATAAAACTGCTTCTTTACGTGTAGTTTGGTTGTCAGAGATTTAGATTTGTAACGGCTCTCCAACTTCTCCTAGACCTCTACCGGATCAGTTAGGCCAAGAACTTCTTAGAAAGTGTTGTCCGCTAGGCACAGCTTAGTGGTACAGTTTGCAAAATCTCTCTTATCTTGTCATTCATTATCGGCCAGATTTTCAGGCTTTTCGTCCTTCTTATTCAACGTCTTCACTGTCCATTCTCTCGTCAGAATGTTCTTCACCCTCTCTTGCCAGAAAATAAAATTGCCCTACCCGTTGAACTGTTCAATGTTGAACGGCAGATTCTTTGATGACAAGGATGCCATTAAAACAGAGTATGCAACATGTCTCTGATACCACTTGTTGGGAAATATGGCGACTAACTTTCCTACTCAAATAACACAGTAAGGAATGTAAAAGAAGAAGAACAATGAATATAAGAATTTTACGTGGAAAATCCTTATCAATCAAGAGAAAAATTACGGGACAATTCGTCTACTGAACGTATTTCACTATGTGAAAGATTTGGGAACAAGTTTCCCCGTTACACAGTAGAGAATAAAAAGAAATCGAAGAACAAAATAACGGCAACATACACACGGTTGTTTACAGTTTCTCCTGCATTCACCGTTTTTCTCTCGCTCTCTCTAGCACTCAGGCACTCTACAAAATTATCTCACACACCTCTCGGATATATATATACAGCAAGTTACAATACTTGCTTTTGAAAACCGCACACCGAGAGATTTAGGGAAATTTTTCCTCCAGAAAGGATAGGATCAATTCTTTTCAACAATATGAATATTCCTGTCAAAAACGGCTCCTACAAAACCGTCTGAGATTACGTATCTCCAGAAAAACTACTAAGCTGGTGTTGTACTGGATTTTCTAGCGGGCGGCCAACCGTTGGCCGTCCGTGTTCTTCAAGAGACCGGTCAACACCCTTGTTGACCGTCTGAAACTTGCCCTTTTGGAATCTCTGAATGAATCCGGTTTACTTAACCGCCAAACCGGTCAACATTGTTTGTCGGTAATATTGACCGTCAATCCGGTCAACTCCATTGACCGTCCATTCGGTCAACATACTTGTTGACCGGAATTTCTTTCCTGAATGAAACAGCACATTCGTGCTCCGTCGAAATTCTTCGATCACAAGAACTTCACGGGAGTGATCTCCAACGGTCAGAAATCATCCTATCTCTTAAGTTCATGAAAACATGCCCAGCAACCTGCATGAAGCCATGAATGCTAAGGATCAAGCTGCCTTAATTTCTTGTTCTCTTAATTGGCTTTTGGTATGTACTATGATACTTCTATCATTAAGCATAAGGATCGAGTATAACTCAGATTGTATTTGTTTTCAGCTGTAAATGTTATTTGAAATTCCTTCTCAAAATAAGTAGAAATTAGACCCCATTTTAACTCCATAGGTCTTTCCATGCTTGAGAATATTGTGGCAATGATAGGTTGTATATCTCTACCCCTTTTGACACAATGTGAAAGATTTGTGCGCCAGGCTGTCCATTTGGTTGAACTAATTAGGCAGGCTATGGGCTGTTTCTCTGATTCTCATGAATGATCGATTCACATTGGGAAATACTCAACAATGTTGTAGTCGACTTCTTAAAAAGGTTGTTTCAAAAAATCACGGTTTTTCGAATAGAATGGTCATTCCGCTAGAAGTAATGTAATGGCTAGAAAGATGATACTGCAGCCTATGTCCCCTCTTCCCCTTGAACTCTGCCTGTGACAATGCTTTTCCGGAAACAATTTCTTGAAATGTGCTGATCTCTTGCCGTGTATTTCCACCATTCATCACTCAGAACTCTCCCTTCCTCTGACATAGAACAATGTTCTTATATATACCACTCTCCCCTCGTCCTCAGCAAAATTTATAGTTTCACAGCCATTTATACCTTAAAGAGGCATCTATGCCAATATATTAAGCCCTTGTCTTCAAAGTTTCATCTGGATACACCTTCATAAGATAATGAACTTGCAAGAACTGTCTTATTCTAATTTGATTCTGAATTTTGCTTTCCCTACATGTTATTATTATTTTTTGTGGGATTTGTGTATTGCAGTGCTGACTGGTGAAGATAGATGAGGAATGCATTTGCTTCACTGGCAACAGATTGATCAATTTGAAACAGCACTCCATTCTCTTCGGAGATAGTCAAAAGCAAAGGGAACGGTCGTGAACCCGAGGAAAACAGTAAAAGGAAGCCATATAGTCAATTTTGTCTTCTTAATAAATGCATGCATTGAGTGGCAGCTCTCTGTCTCAAAGAAATCTACATTTCTGAAATCTCTCTGCAATGTCAAGGGTAAATTTCATATAATGCTCTTTTTTCTTTTTGGCCTACAAGTAGCTAAGCAAATGCTGAGGAAATGGCCCTTTGTATCAATTTATAAATTAAATTGCATTTTCCTAGTGTTAAAGAGCTTTTTTTAGAAAGTGCAGCGAGGCGTAACAAGTAACTGATAGCTGTGCTTGATGTGCAGGTATCCCAAGTAGGAGACTCCATGGTTGATTCCAAGTTCCAGTGGATCAGTCGCTGAGACGCGAGAGGTTAGTGTACTTACTCGTTTCAAAAAGTAGATATTCCCAGCTCATGATATGTTTTGTACAATTGTTAATTTAAGGGTGTTCACTGTTCAAATAATTAAATTGTGGGCAACCGTTTTTATCCAAACGGGTTTAACCAATTGACCGGTTGACCCGTTAAAGTCACGATAGAGAAGAATCTACGGGTTGGTGGATATTTAAACTTTAAAAATAACATTTTTAATTNGGTTTGGGTTAGCAGGCTACTAGCTTTTTTAGCATCCCTTTAAATATGTATATTTTTAAATATATATTTGTATATTAAAAAATAAAAAATATATAAGTATGTACAGATTAAGTAACCGCAAAATTAGAAGTGGGGTTGGTAGAACTAGAAGATAATTGTTGATGTATTTTTTATATTTTTTTTGAGACAACAACAATTTATTTAGAGATTGATTTGAAGTCTAACAAAAGGCTATAAAGTACACATATAGCTTCATTGTAGCTGAGTAGGTGGCTTCTATAATGTATTGGACTGACTCTGTTTAGTTATCCATAATTAAGGGTCCCCTCCCAAGCATCCCTCGAAGAGTCACTAATCTTAGGACTTTTTGAAGGTTCAGTCGTGGGATTTGGGGTAGGGTTAGTTGTAAGTGGCGCTGTCTGTCATCTACAACTCTTCTGTGTTTCTTAATTTAAGTTTTCTTGTTTTTGCCAGAAGGCTTTTTGGGAGAGTATATCTATGTCTCGGCAGTGTTATGATTCTCCTAGTGGAAAGGGTTTGATATCGACTCAATGACTATGGTTAGAAATTGTGTATTGAAGGGTAGAGATTTAATAACCATTTAAATTAATTTTAACTTTTAATTTTAACCTTTGAATGGATATAAAAGCTTTCTCACGGAAAGGATCATAACAGCAGCCCTTTGTCTCTAGGAACCTTCGTGGCACCACCAAGCATTCAAAAGCAGAAGTCGTACAACTCTTACCCAAAAAAAGTAGGCACCCATCAATTGAAAGGAAGCTTCACCTAAAGGTCAAGAAGCTCTACCACTCACTCGCTTTCACCCTGTATTAAATTCATCTGTTTGTATTTTAACAGTTTTTCACAGTCAAGTTTATAATTCAGATTAACAATTAGGACCAAGGCACAGAGAATTTTGAAAGAGACAAGACCTTTATTTTTATCCCAATTGTCATTTCCAAAGGATTGATGCTCCTGAGGAAAGTATTCTAGACATATCCCGCCACGGTAGACATTTATAAATGCTCTAAACAATATTGTTGCATCCGTTGCTCTAAGAAATCAAACAAATAACTGCGGGCCAGATTTATATATATAGATATATATATACTAGTAGTTATTTAATGTTTAATAAGAAACCAATGCATTAGAAAGAGAGAAATAAGGGAGATTCATCAAGTTAGCTATGGTTTGAGCCCTTAGCACACAGCTGGGATGGGCGGCACCTCAACCACTGGGCTACTGGTTTTGGTGGTGACCCCTTCTGGACCCACAGCCGCCGCAGCTGGCTTCGGGACCTGACCATCTACTCCCATAGCAAACTGGTCGAAGCATTTGTCCACAGTTGCAAAGGTCTCAGTGGGGTAGAGCTCTGTCACTTCAACTTCATTTGGTCCGTCTATAGAAAAATCCACTTGACACCCCTTTATGAATATGTCGTGCGTGAAAGATGCCACAATGCTCTGTGGTATGCAATTTTCTGCATTCAAACAAAAGTTAGCCCGGCAAATTAGCAGGTTTTTTACCGCCATAGGTGAGAAGCCTGTGTCTAGACAGCTGGGGCAACTTCCAACTCAGAAGCATAGCTTCTTTTCCTCATTCCGAAACCAATTAGATATGAGACAAGTTTGGCATACTGGACCGAACTTTTTTCAATCGTCTCAAATCCCGTTCTTTTATATACTAGGGTTACCTTTAATTGTAGAATAGATCAAAATTAAGAACCTACCATAAATTGGGTCTTGAAGTGAGAATTTACAATCACGATCAAAAGTGAGAAAATGAGGAGATTATAAGAATAACCTGCGGCAGCAGCCAGTAAATGGTCTTCTGTGATAGTAACCCTAGGGAGAGTTCTTCCGATCTTCTTCTCCCATAAAGATGCGAGCTCGTTCATGTTAAGAAAGTTGGAGGACGGCCGAAAATGAACGATCTTGTTTAGGGTGCGTGGATCTTCTGCAGCTTTAATCGTGAATTTTCCGATATCCGATCCCGCCACAAAATATGCTGCATATATATATTTTGCATGGTAAAAAAATGGGCATCATACTTATCCTCAAAAAAATGCAATTAAATGAAATCTCATAATACTTCATATAATATTTACATAATTATAAAGAAATGATGTGATTTAATTTGATAAACATAATTAAAATTTTAAATAGTACAAAAATACTTTCAAGGTAACATAAATTATGGTTTTTTTTTTTTCCTAAAATATAATTTTAAAAAGATTAAAGAAAAAAGGGGCCACCCCTTTTCCTCCATCCTGCATTTTCGCCATTATCAAAATATAAAAATCTTATCTTTCATTTTCGCTCTATTGATCCGCCACTTAGATAACGTACTCAGACGATGTGAAACACAGGGCCACACCTGGTCATTCCTTGACTTATTTTTGTTATTGTTGTTAAAAAAAAATATTTATTAGTTATGATTGAATTTTTTTTCCTTTTGTTTGTGAATGGAATCTTTTAAAATTAAATAAAATAAATTGTTAGAGGGTGAAATATCGACGAAAGTGAAATTTCGCTGGCTGTCGATGAGACAGTAGAAACGGAGGAAGACGCGTGGTTAAAGTAAGGGGAGAGTACGGACCTTTGACGCTGCCGTCGCCGTAGATTTGGAATTGATCCAACGGCGGAGTAACCTCGGAGGGGTGAGTGTTGTCATAGTACGGCCAAGAGGCGATGGAGTTGCAGCATATGTATGTGTACGGCACCCCTGATTCCTCCGCCAGACGCCGGACGGCTCGCTTCTCCTTGTACATGCCTAGCCCCGGCTCCACCGGATTTGCTCTATCCACGTCGTGCCCAAACTCCGACGGCAGGAACCTCTTTTTCCGTTTTAAAATTAAAAAAAAAAATCGTAAGCTAATTTGCTCTGAAAAACAAGTGAATAAAATTTGTGATTTCTTACGTTCTCTTTTTTAATTGAAATTCTCGGGGTTCAAGAAACCACTTAAATTGGACTTGATAGGGTGAAATTTATGTACCTTAACAGTTCCAACGGCTTTGATGGCTTCGATAAGAGGGAGCTGGTCTAAGAGGTTCGCTCCGCCGACGGCCGATATCACTATCTCAATCTCATTCTCTTTCAGCATCCTCTCCAGCAGATCTTTGTCATCTATCAGTCCCTGAAAACCACGGCAAAAAACATAGTAAAAGAGCCGATAGATTGAAGAATCCGTAGCATTTAGTTAGGCCAAAATGAAGGGAACATATAAACTGGTATAAACCTGTAGAACAATGGCGCCCTTATCTTGAAGGGATTTGACGACTTTAGCCTTTGAAGTGCAAAGGGAACTAGGTCGGACGAGAACGTAAGTGGGCTTGCCGGACTCCAAGCTGGCTTCGGCAAGGAACCGGCCCATGAAGCCGGTGGCTCCGGCGACGAGGATGCAGCCCTTCGCTTGATGGGTAGGCGCTGAAGCAGTCATCTCTTTTGGCTTTCGGTTTCTTTCCTCCTCGCCTTTTACCCGATGCAGGGCGTCGAAAGCCCCGCTGCCTTTTAGATTTCTTTCGTCTCTGCTGCGGCTACGCGGAGACTGACAGACGAGCAGCTGGCTCTGATATGAGTACGATGGGATTCGAATGTGCGTGGATATTTATACACACCCAGAGAGAGAGAGAGAGAGAGAGAGAGTGGGACTGTGGAGATTTCATCTAACCTTCAACAGCAAAGTCTTCTTTTTGGGTAGTAAATCATGTGATTATGAGAAAGTAACGTTGTTATTTTGTATCTTCCTTCCTTTTCGGAAACATGGCTTTATTGGCTCTACCTGGTTGAGCACGCATGCATTTGAATAATAGGTGCGCTCCTCCTCCATGTTGAGGATCTGGTAAGTTAAAAGAAACAGAAATTAGGGTTCACGGTAAAACAACTATTCTTAGGAAAATAT
>JAODPA010133892.1:0-16573 GCA_025585075.1 Nepenthes mirabilis
CCCACCCTCTCTAAAAATGATTACCCTCCTATTCATGTCTCTTATTAGATCTCTTCAAAGACCTATTCTGGCGCCCAGCCTTCCCGTGCCCTGGGTGTTTTGTCTGCCTCCCCCACCCCCTACCTTTCGATCGAACTTTACGAAAACTTTGATTGGATCAAATGGCTCTGAATCTCTCTCCCCTCTTCCAGTTAGTCTTTGCATTCCTCCCAAGGTGAAAAATGCCACACTATGGTTGCCCAGTTCTCTCACCCACAAAAACCTGGTCATCCCTCCTATCGTCGCCGGCGTTTCTCAGGACTATTTGGAGTCTCCGCTTCATAAAGATGTGGGTTCGGCTTTCGAGGGTTTGCCGTGCGATCTAGCAGAATCTGTTTCCCCCAAGCCAATCATCTCTCTGGTTTGCTGGGCTCCTCGAATGCCCTCACTCAAGTTTTGACTCGGCGCCATTGGCCTGTCCTCATTTTCCTAGCCAGGATAATCAATCTGGCTCTGTTGGCCTGTCTGAAACGATCAATGTTTCTGCAAGTATACCAGACTCCTCCGTGGCTGTTCTCGGCCCTGCTCTATCTAATGACCCCCAGTCCAGCTTTCAGTTTCCATGCCGGGACAAGCTGTCTCGGCTCTCTCCATAGATGGCTACTCACGTTGATCCCAGCAATGCCCCTATTTCCGGTCATCCTCTAGGCACCGTTGGATGCCTCCCTGGTGGTACGTGGTCCTCTGTGGTGAAACAGAATACTCCTGGAGGCAATTCATCACTAAAATGTTTTCCTCTTAATGTTTCTGATGTGGAGAACATAATCCTGTCCCCCCTTCTGAAGTTTTTTTTGGTAAGTAATTAAATTGCATTAAAAAGAAAATAAAGTACAACAACTATGTTCAACTCCAAGTGTTTTGCCAACTTAGAGTAGGGACATAGCAATAAGGGAATCCCCTGAGACCATGACACAAATCATGAAAGCCAAGAAAGAAAACCTGATCATAATAGATCAGAGCCACCTGATTAACAACTCCAGACGAGTCAACACAAAATCACCCTTTGCCTTTATGAGAAGCTCTAGTCTTACGGAGCACCAAATTATCAACTTCCTTATCATTTACCAAAAGGGGGTTGCAGTGAGATGATTTCCAGGAGCTGCACTTTTTGATCATGGAGTTTTTCACATTTAGGGATGAGTCCAGTGTATGAAGACTAAGGTTGGTAGCCGGAAAGGATGCATGGCCATGGAGAGCCTCATCCTTGTGCACAGATTTGTCAATAGCTCGAAGAAGGGAGTTAATCCGAGTGGTAATTCTACGAGCTAGAGGTGAAAGATCCTTCAGCTTGCTATCTGAATCAGGAACCACAAGATGATGCTGTTCACACATGGAATTCTCCAAAATAGAAGGACCGGGGGAGACAATTGGAGGGGGCCGAGAAGAAATAACAAAAGAATTACCGATGCCACGCCTCAGCACATCAGCAAATGAAACAGGAAGCCCGCCTTCAACCCCCTGGATTGTCTCTTGAATGCCTCCTTGCTAGAGGGGAAGCAAAGAAACCAGATCCACAACAATAAGATGATCAGGATAAGAGGAAACTCCAGCATCATCAACCTGGGAAGCAGCACATCCAATATCAGAGCCCCATTCTAATACATCCTCCTGCACAGCAGATTTCAAAGAGGACCCTGCTAAATCATCCACTTCATGGAGCAAATCTGACTCCCCGTCCTCATACCAAACCAGCTGTTCAATCTGATTTGACCCCCTTCCGAATTTATCCAATAGGGAGAGTGTTTGTGGGGTGCTACCCTGGTCGGATATTTTGTTGGTAATCCTATTCATTTTATCATTGTGAATAATATTACCCGGAAGATTTGGGCTCGTTTCGAGCTTCAACATGTGGCTGGAATTGATCTGGGTTTTTTCTTTTTTCGCTTTTCCTCCATCAAAATGTTAGAAAAATGCCTTGCCAGTGGACCTTGGTGTATTGCAGGTCACACATTCTTTCTTAAGAGATGGAAACCGAGAATGGTTCTTTCCAAGGAAGAGCATAAATCTTTTCCTACTTGGATCACAATGACCGGGGTCCATGTTGAATATTGGACCCCTCTTTGTTTAAGCTGGATCGCAAGCGCTGTGGGGAAGCCCATTCAACAAGACCCTTTCACCAAAAGGCTTAAACGAATGGGATTCGCTAGGGTCTGTGTTGAGGTTGAGGCTGGTGCGCACTTGCCCGATTTTGTTAAAATTCAGTCAGGTTGCCATGTCGATCAATCGGATTGTCCTATCGTTGAAATCAAATTTGATTATCAACGGAAGCCTCTGCGTCGAACTCCCCCGGGTAAGAAAGGGGATGAGGTTTCATCTTCAAAACTGTCTGGAGATTCTAAGGTTGTGGCTAAACCTTGTGTGAGCCCCCCCTCTCTCCCTCAAAATCTTTATCTCGCCAGGAGGCCCCTGCTTTAGCTACCTCCCCCACAGGGGGCATTGCCCA
Source organism: Nepenthes mirabilis (assembly GCA_025585075.1). Classification (NCBI taxonomy): domain Eukaryota; kingdom Viridiplantae; phylum Streptophyta; class Magnoliopsida; order Caryophyllales; family Nepenthaceae; genus Nepenthes; species Nepenthes mirabilis. The sequence continues at coordinate 2,483 of JAODPA010133892.1, forward strand.
TAAGGTCATTTCTTCTTCTAAATCCTTTAGTGTCCTTCAGGAGCCCACTCTGATCGACCCTCACGAGTGTGTAGATTACACCTTGACCTGTCAACAGGATAAAGGTAACCTGGCACATTCCCTAAAACTTGCAGATGATGTTCGGCCCTCAGGTAACATCTCTGCATTGACCCTGATTGGCCATACAGAGCTACGTAGCCAAGAGGATGAAAGAATGCTTGATATGGATAAATCTCCCAAGTGTCTCCGTGACTCTGATGTCCAGCAACCATGTATTGATCTTTTATTTCCACTGAATGAGGGGCAAGCTCGGTCTTCTCCCGGCCCTGGCTTGAATGAAGCCCTTATCCCGCAGTCTAATAAACAATGACCCTCCTCCACACTCGACATTGTGGTAAACAACAATCCGAATCCCCTCATGATTCCCCCACTCTCTTCTGATTCGATTGGATCTCCTAGTAACGACAAAAATGCCAGGACTAAGTGACGAAAATCCTAAAGAAACCACAAGTCCCAAAGGCCTAAAAATTCTTCCCCCCTGTCGCCCTCATCTCATGATTAATATTGCCTATTAGAATGTGAGGGGATTAAATGGGTTTGTTAAAGCCCACGAAGTCTATAACCTCATCAGCTCCCACGGCTGTTCTATTGTAGGTTTAGTTGAAACTAAAGTAGCGGAGAGGAATTCGGCTTCCATCTCTGCTAGGATTTGACCTCATTGGATTTGGTCCATGAACTACTCTGCCTCTTCTCTCGGGTGAATTTGGGTTGGATGGGACCCCCTCAGGGTGACGGTTAAAATTCTCTCAAAGGAAGACGAGATTATCCACATCGAAGTCCTGGTCCTCGAGAATAATCTCTGCTGCCTTCTATCTTTTATTTACAGTGCAAACTCGGAAAGTCCTCGTAGGCTTCTGTGGGAGAGCCTTAGGAAGATGTCTAGCCACCCGGGTGACCTCCCTTGGGCTGCTCTCGGCGACTTCAATGCTATCCGATCATCGTCTGAGGCCCTTGGAGGTATCTGGCACCACAAAAGCTATTTAGACCTCGACAAATACCTCAGGGATTGTGACCTTGAGGATGTCTGTCTTGAAGTTCTGCACTACACCTGGAATGATGGCCAGGACCCATCTATTAGAATCTTCAGGAAGTTAGATAGAGTTGTCGCAAATGGGCACTGGCTTGATATCTTTAGAAGAGCGAAAGCCCTCTTCCCCCCGACCAGACTTTCTGATCACTTCCCATGCATTCTCTTACCTTCTGATAGGGAAACAAGAAAACACGTGTTGTTTTGTTTTAATAATTTCCTTACCAAATCTGCAAAACTTCACCTTGTGGTTCAGGATGCTTGGAAAGAAGACATTGCCGGAACTCCCATGTTTCGGTTGGTGTACAAACTCAAAAAGGTGAAGTGTGCACTCAAATCTCTTAATGCCCAAGAAGGGGACAATCACGAGGAGTTTCTGCGAACCCAGAAAATCTTAGAGGAATTCCAAACTAAGACCCTCTCCCCCTTGGGGAATTGCCATAATGAACGTTCCAGTAGAGCCGCTTACTTTTCTACTATGGCAAAGGAGGCTGACCTTATTCACCAAAAAGCTAAGATAAAATTGCTCAAAGGGGGAGACCTTTGCACCAAATTTTTCTTCAAAATTGTTAATGGGAACAATAACAAGAATAGAATTATCTCCCTTTTAGATGAGTCTGGAAACCCTACTAATGGGGTTGAGGATGTTCATAAATTGGTTGTTGATAATTTCAGGAGGGCTCTTTGTTCCGGCCGATCCCATGGATCTGCGGATGCCGATCGGCTTCGGCCTTTCATCCTCCATACTGTCCCGGACTTTCTAACTGGCCCCCTTACTGGCCCGGTTAGTGAGGAGGAGATCCGCAAGGCGCTCTTCTCCATTGGTGATGACAGAGCCCCCGGCCCTGATGGGTTCTCTTCTAAATTCTTTAAGGACTCCTGGGAGATTGTTGGTCAGTCCGTATGTGGAGCTATTCGGGATTTCTTTAACCACGGAAAGCTCCTTAAACAAATAAACACCACTATGATAAGCCTTATTCCAAAGGTCCAATCCCCGCGCATGGTTTCCGATTACCGCCCAATATCTTGCTGTAATGTCATCTATAAAGTCATTTCGAAGATCATTGCAAACTGGATTAAAATGACTTTACCCTATCTTGTCGACAAATGCCAAACGGCCTTGGTTGTTGGGTGTCAAATCAATGATAACATCCTGTTGGCTCAGGAGCTTCTTCATAAATATCATCTCGGTCATGATCCTCCCAGATGTACTATAAAGATTGACCTTATGAAAGTGTATGACTTTGTCCACTGGGATTTCATCATCAATATGGTGACACTTTTTTTTGGTAAGTAAATTGAAATTAAATTTAACAAAATTACAAAAAACGATGTTCTAGCTCCAAGTGTTTTGCTGACTTAGAGGTATAACAACGCGCTAGGGCATTCCCCGAGCAACGCTAGTTCATGAAACAGGACAACATTAAAAAAACCTAGATGAGAAGCATCACCAGATTTATGCATCAGAGCAAATGAAATCCCACCATTCCTAAGACAGAAATAAATAGCAGAAGAAAAATCAAAAGCAAGAAGCATAGTCCATGGACTTAAGTTACACCCGCCCTAGCCGTGCTTTGATATCACATCATTCTGCCAATAAACCACCACGCCGCAGGCAGTATCATCCATGAGCAGATGGGACTTGGGCTCATCCTACTGGCCTCGGATGAGAGCAAAATGCCCAAAGCATCTCGGGTAATTCAATATCAAAAGCAGGATACCCGCATCATAGTCCTCAGACGATATCCTGAATCCTATCCAGCAACTAGAGTTTCACCTTCCAGTAGCAAAGTCCTCGGACTGGTTTAACATGCCATGATACAAGCATTGATAAGGGTCTTGGATTCATCCTACAGGACTCAGCCTAGAGCAGCACGGTCAATGCCTCTCGGATAAGTCAACACCAGAGGCAGGATACCAGAGATGGCAATAACCAACCTTCAATATCTCAACCCAGCAAACAGATTAAGCTTCGCTCCAGCATAAGCAACACAGCAGAAGGGAGCCCACATCCAAACCACTAGTCTGTAACAACGGCATCAACCTACAGCAGGGGAGGACCCCATATTGCGCACCAGCACTACCACCTTTCTAGCATCAGCACCCTCGATGACCAAAAGCACACAGCTGAAACCAGCATCATCAGCAAATCTGACCAAGATCAACTACTCTACATCTGCCGCAGGGCACAAAACTAGCAGCATCAACCTTCCAGAGCCCAGCCAAGCAAGTACTCTGCCTCACAATTTAGGAAGCATAAAAAAACTAGCCGATAGACCACAACTTCAGTCCAGCTCCAGATAGTCAAAACCAATTGGCTGAAAGCCTAAGAGCCTGAGAATCCAAGTAGCAGGAAACTTAACCACTATGGTCACACCCAAGAGGCAACCCGTATGTCAATCATCAGTGACCAGCAGTAGCTACCATCAGCATGAAAGCTGGCAAAACCATGAGCAGCAGCAACAGCTCAAGAACCTCATCTGAAGATCTCACCCAGTGAACGCATCAACATAGCACACCTTGGTTAAAGATCTAATACCTCAAAGTCAAAAATTTTGACAAAAAACACCACCTCGGCCATAGAGAGCTTGGACCGAAGCATCTCTACACCTACCTTGCCCCAGATCGTCCAGCCCATATGGCTCAATTCCTTAGAGCCTGAGAGCCCATAGAGTTTTTAGTCGCAGACTTTCTCTATCTACGGGACTTTGGTGGTTTCCAGGGATATTACATGGCAATCACATCAATGGCACGGTGAAACTTTACCTTGGGTAAGCTAACACTAATAAATTTTCCTCCTCAAATGGTTGGCTGGATTAGTCAGTGCATCACTACTCCTTCGTTCTCCATCAATATTAATGGGGAAGCGGTCGGTTTCTTCAAAGGGGGCAAAGGCCTTCGTCAAGGTGATCCCATCTCTCCATACTTATTTGTCCTTGTTATGGAGGTTCTGAATGGTATTTTTGATATTAAGGCTAGGCGGGTCAAAAATTTTAAATTTCATTGGAAATGTGAAGAGACTCAAACAATCATGCTAGCCTTTGCTGACGACCTCCTCCTCTTCTCCCATGCCAATGTCCATTCTACTCGAATCCTAAAGGAATGTCTTCAAGAATTCCATTTTACATCTGGCCTCTCTACTAACATGAATAAAAGTGAAGTGCTCATCTGATCAAAAGATATTTCTCTCCACCAGGACATTGCTGGGCGTATAGGTTTCAGAGTGGGCAAACTCCCCATCAAATACTCGGGAGTCCTATTGATTACCACAAGATTATCAATTCCTGACTGCAAATCTCTCACAGACAAAATTACACATCGGATCTCATCCTAGAAGAATAGGTGGCTTTCATTTGGTGGGCGGTTGCAACTCGTCGCCTCCATCCTTTCGTCCATCCACCTCTATTGGGCCTCAATTTTTATTCTGCCCCAGTCTGTCCTCAAAGCGATTGATTGCCTCTTGTGTCGTTTTCTTTGGAAGGGCTTTACTGATGGAAAGGCAAGTGAAAAAGTAGCATGGGTCGACATATGCTACGCGAAGAACGAAGGTGGTCTGGGCCTTAAAAACCTGGAGGCTCAGAATAAAACTCTCATTTGTAAGCTTCTATGGCGTATCATATCTAAGGATTCTGAGTCAGCTTAGTCTTCTTGGATTCACAAAAATAGAATCAAGGATCACTGCATTTGGACTCTAAAAGTCCCAGACTCCGTCCCCTGGAGCTGGAGGAAAATCATGAAGCTTCGCCCCTTTATGTGTTCTCACTCTACTAAGATTATTGGGGATGGCTCTGATACATTCCTCTGGCATGATAACTGGAACCTGCTAGGCCTGCTGAGTGATGTCAGTTCTGATCGTACACATTTTGTCTCGGGCCTGCCCTGGGACGCAAAGGTTACTAATATTATCAGGAATGACCATTGGGTTTGGTCCAATCCTTATGATTTGGAAGTCTCTCGTCTGGCGGAGAACTTGCCTCCATATCTCCCTAGCATCAATCAAAAAGACATGGTCCGATGGGATGGATCTGCAGATGGCAATTTTTTGACTAGGTCTTCCTATTTTCTTATCCATCCACCCAAACCGAAAGTTAGCTGGGCTACCTTAGTGTGGGGCCCCTCCATATCCCTGCCCACGCTTTTACTCTCTGGCTGGCCATTAGAGGTAAGCTCAATACCCTTGACCGCCTTCATGGTATTCCAAACCTTTCCCCGAAATGCACCCTCTGCAACACGGGGGATGAAGATCATGCACATCTTTTCTTCTCCTGCCCCTTCTCCAGATCCCTTTGGACCAAAATAAAAAATCAAGCGGGTCTTCACTGGCCTTACCCTGAGTGGTACCAAAACATCATTTGGGCTGCTCATAAATGGAAAGGGAAAAGTTTTTTTTTTTTTGGTAAGTAAGTATTTTGGATTCATGGGAGAAAAAAATTACATAAACTATGCATTAAAACTAAGTATTTTGACTTGGAGATAATGCATAAAATGATAGGGCATTCCCCGAGCAATTCTTACATCAAAAAAGGCAACCTCTAGGAGGCTACCATTCTACCGAGACAGTGGAAATTGAAAAAAACTACAGAAATGCTAGTGTATACCCCGAGCGGACAGTACATCAAAGTATTCCTAACAGCCTCGGGGAGGACAACGACTACCAGAAAACAAAAAATGACTTTCCTATCATAACCAAATGATAAGGGATCAGCCCCAAAAGCACCGAAATTGAACACAACAGGCAGCCGCTGAACCTGGCAACATCCAGCAAACTGGGACCAGCACCTACACAATGCCATCCAGTAGGTACAAGAAACTGAACCTAGCTTCAAATCCGAACAGCTACCCATGCTTCAGAATCACAGCATCAGCTGCAGAATTGCCATCAGCAACCAAATGTAGCTGAATCATCAATCCCTCGGTCGCACCAGGTAGCAACACCAGCCGGTGTTAATTAGATGTAGAGAGGCATCACCGTCCAGCAAACAAAAACAGTGGCCATGCCCCAACAGCACCAATGCAACAACCGCATTACACCCATCATCAAAGCTGGGCCACCAGGTCTCCAACCACCGCCTCACAAAATTGTCATCAATCTGCTACCAGCGACTTGCAAATCTGCATCTATATGAAGTGGCACGGCAGCATCACTTAGCACGTGAAAGCATAATGCTCCAGTACCAAATTCAGCATTTCACAGGTCTCATCTACAGGTTGAACTAGCAACAGCCAGCAAACTGGAACACCACTAGCTGCATCAGGATCAGCATCAAGGACAGCGTGAACAGAGATGGTCAAAAGCGAATTTAACCACATCACTCGCTCCCACCATGCCATCAAGGATTCCAATAGCAACATCAGCTCCCACCAGGCGTAATGTATGAACATCAGCACACCACAAGGGGCCAGATAGGCCGCCAAATGCATTCATAGACCAGCACTTAACAACACAAAGGCAGGCAGCACCCTCAACCTGTAGAACGTATTCACTGGAAAAAAACCCATCAAATCAGCAACCCAACTTGCACTTCTTAATGGTAGGCAGCAGAACCAATTTAGTTGCATAATTCAACAGAGTAGCATCAAGGCCCAGAAGATGGGAACAGCACCATGGCCCAACTTCATCTAATTCCAGAAACACAGCAGCCACAGCCTCACAAACTAGTACAGAAAACCAGCTGTACTGCATTTTTTAGATGCCGGCGAGGCCAGCATAAAAGAAATTGAACCAAAAACTGGTTATAGAAGCCAGACCAAAATATCCCGATTGACTGCAACTAAACCTCAAACAGGCCAGCACCACCTCAACAGGAAGAGCTTTTAGCAACCAAAAAATCCCACAGCCAGTTACTCAGCCCTCAGCCAAATGGTCCCAGTCCATACACACACGGGCTCCCCCAACCCAATCAAAATGGGACACACAGCCAACAGAGCAACACCAGAAAAAATTCAGCTGCATCAAATCCTTCAAGATGAGACAGCAGCCCAAATAGAGGCACTTAATGCATCCTCCAGATACATCAGCATCAATTTAAGGAGGAACCCCACAGAGGCAACAACTAGCAGGAGCTCAACTCAACATAACCACCACAATGAGGACGAAATTGCCAGAGGCCAGCAATTCGGCACTTCACAGGCAGCAGATCCACCCAATCCAGAAGCATAAATCTTAAAGCAACATCAGGGACCATAGCAGATGATCAACACTCATCGGCCAATGGGATCAGCCAACGAGGGATCATTACCCATTGTAGCCCAAGTAGAGATGTTGCAAAGAAACAACAGCAGACAAACTGGCATAAATAGCCAGACAAACGCAATCCAAAGGATTGCAACAAAGCAACAAAGATAGCTACAGAAAGCTTACCGCATTGGAAGGAATTTCAGCGTCCGAACATGGCCACTCCCACTACTTCCGCATTCTAGCCCATACATCCAAACTAGGAAACCAAACAGGCTCCCCCAACCCATCAGATCGGAAGGGACGTACCGGCAGAACAGCTTTAGAAACCAGGCTCAGGCGTTCGTCAGCGTCAAAACCAACCAGCAGCGAAAACAATTACAATGAAGAGAACCCAACAACCCGAGCCAATCAGAAGGGCAAAGGTACTGAGCCCATCCATCGAGTAAGTAGAAAAGGCAAATCGCACGGAGCCCTGTAATAGAGCCAGCCAGCGCCAGAGAAAAAGGTGGGAAATCCAAACCGCACCGAGCCGGAATAATCGGAAGAGCACCCAAAGAGTCGCCAGCTCCAAAGAAATCGCATCGCCAAAGCTCGAACAGAGGAGATTTGGGACCGAACGTCAGGGACGACACCGAACCCTAAGATTTCACAGTGCCGCCGAATGAGAAGGGGAAGAGGAGGAGAGACGGGAGACGGCCGGGCTAGGCGGCCAGGAGACCGGCCATGGCCGACTCCGGCGCCGCTCAAATTGGCCATGTTGTTGCTAAATGTCGGTCTAAGATTGCCAGGAAGTCTGTTCAGTCTTGGAAAGGGAAAGGAAAAAGTTTTTCGGCTCTATCTAAACGTCTTTCTCTTGCGGCCACAGTATACTTCATTTGGAAGGAACGTAACAACCATACTTTTCAAAAATCCCCTCCACAAGATATCTCCCATATTTTTTCCCTGATTATCAATGTCGTTCAGAACAAATTGAAGACCTCCATGGTTGCTGAGCGGAGTGTATCTCGATCGATACGGATTCGTTGGAGTTTATAAAAAAATTTATTGGGTTTTACTAGTTTGCCCTTGGTGGTTTTTCTTGGTCCTTTTCCCTCATGCCCACTCTTGGCTTTTTCCTCACTTTCACACACACACCTTCGCCCCCCCTCCAAAAAAAAATGGTGTGTTGATTCGTTCTGGTGCTAGGCTGTGTTGTCTCGGTTTGTAGCCACTCTGTGTGCAATGTATGGTATGGAAATGCCATAGGATGTATGAGGTGTTTCATCTGTATGTGTTTGATGCTGTTGCAAAACAGTCGGTTTGATTTTGTGCCTGGTAGCTCGACTGTTGGCGGTGCTGTAGGCTACCGATTAAAAAATAATAATCTGGCCGCGTCTCTTTTCTTATTTTCCTAGCCAGCCTTGGCTGGTTGTTTGAGATTTCTTTTCTTTCGCCCTTCCTTGTCCTTTCTCACACACACACACATTCGCCCCCTGCCCCCCCGAAAAAAAAACTTCTATGCGCGTGTCGGTGAGAAATTACTCTTGTCGCTCCGACTCGCTGGTTTATTCAGCTGTAGGTGTTGATGCATTTTGGGGTTTTCCACTAGGCTGATGCTGCTTCCGGTTGTTTGGTGGATTAGTATATGTTGGCAATGCTTTGCTTCTAGGAGTGGTTGGCTATACACATGAATTGTGGTGATGTTGGACTTGGCTCTTGAACACTGGCCCTCTTGCTGTTTCTCATAGCCAATATGTAGGGTTGAAGAGCATTGGTAAGGAAATGAGATGCTTCTGATGCAGCTCTTTGCTTGGAAAATGTTGTATTGCTACTGGTAGCTTGCCTGGATGTGGTATGGGCAGGTTTTGCTCTGCTGCTGATGGAGCCGGGCCAGCAGATATTAAGATCTGATCCTCTGTTTATTATGAAGCCTGGAGTTATGCCTATGTTGTGGATTTGCCATTGTGGAGGTTCAATCCTTTGTTTCCTGCTGTGTGCTGTAAATTGGGGAGTACTATTCGGCTTCACCTGATATTTACTGTCCTGGTGTGAAAATGTTTGCTGCTGATTTTGTTTCTTTGCTGCTGGATAGTGTTACTACAGTTTGTGATTGTGGTCATTGTGGATCGAATTCACCGACGGGTTGACACAGGTGGTAGGTAAATGTGCTGTTCATGGTATCAGAGGCTATCTTGCTGATGGTAGCTACTGCTGTGCTGTTCAGTGCAGTTTATCTTGGTGTCAGCTGGTTTGTTGTCAGGTTTTTGGTGGATTTCCTTTCCGGTACTGGCTATTTTTCTTCTTTGTTTGAGTAGCTTAGTACTGCATAGCTTAAAGCTGATGCTGCAGCTGTCCAAAGATGGTGTCTAGCCTTGCAAAGTTGCTGATGCTGTTGAGTTGAAGGCAGCAGTTGTTGGAATTGCCCTAATGGACGCTAATTTTAGAAATGCTGAATCTGGTTCTTGGAGCCTTGCTGATGTTGAAGTGCAGCTGCTCCTGATGCTGGTGGCTATTTTACCTGCGGAGTTTGTGGTGTTAATGCGAATTGGTACTGTTGCACAGCTGAAGTTGCTGTCAGAAGATGCTGCTGGGTGATAGGATTCTGTTGCAGTTGCCCTTTGTTTTTGCTGTAATCAGCCTTTGATGCTGGGTCCCTGTGGGTTTGGATGAGCTGCCAGTGTCAATTGATGAGAAAACCTGTGCTGTTTCAGTTGAGCATGCACTGATTATCCCTCCCAGTTTGCTTTCCTTGCTCTTCTGGGTGAGGTCCTGCTGGTGCCGAGGTGTTTTGTTTTGGACAAAAGTTCGCATTAGCCCGGGCTGAAGATTACTTCCAAAGTGCCTTGGCCGAGATGCCTTGGCTAAGCTACCTATCTCGGCAGAATGTATGCCCAGGAGGGGTTGCCTTTGACCGGGGTTTTTTTTGGTCGAAGTGGTGTGCATGGTAATATGTATTTGCTTGTGTTTTTTCGACTGTTTTGCTATTTTTCATGACTTGGCTCATGGTCTCAGATTGTGACATGTTCATGAGGTTTGGGGCACACCTCATTATCTTTGTTCTCATTCTAAATCGGAAAAACACTTGGAGTTAGCACAATGTCTTGTATTTTTCTTTTAAAATTAATGCAATTTACTTACTTACCAAAAAAAAGCTGTTGTTTTCTTGAGTGTGTGTAGTAAGGCCGGGCTGCATGTGGCCGGTTTAGATGTTACTCATCTAGATATTTTTTTCATGTTTTTTCATTCGGTTTCATGAATTAGTTCATGGTGGTGCTCGGGGAATGTCCTAGCTTATTATTTTACCTCTAAGTCGACAAAACATTTGAAGGTAGAATATCGTTTTTGTACTTTTTGTTTATTTTAATTTCACTTTACTTACCAAAAAAAATATGAAGGCTACTCTGCAGTTGGTTCTGCCCCGAGCCCTCTTTTTTTTGTTAAGTAAGTAAATTAAAATTAAAATAATCAAAATTACAAGACGATGTTCTAACTTCAAATGTTTTATTGACTTAGAGGTAGACAATGAGTTAGGGCATTCCCCGAGCACCACCATGAACCAAATCATGAAAACGAGCGAAAACACAAAAAACAATATCTAGATAAGCAACATCTAAACCGGCCACATGCAACCCGGCCAAAATACACACGCACAGTAAAATATCTTCTTTTTTTTGGTAAGTAAATTGAATTTAAATTAAAAGAAAGTACAAACGATATTCTAGCTCCAAGTGTTTTGCCGACTTAGAGATAGAACATCGGGTTAGGGCATTCCCCGAGTACCACCATGACCCAAATCATGAAACCAAACACAATACACAAAAAAAAAACATCAAGATGAGCAACATCTAAACCGACCACAAACAAAACTAGTGCAAATCGAAATGCCACCAATCCAAGATCAGAAACAAACAGCAGAAGAAAAATGCAGAAGCCAGTAACATAGTCCATGGCCTTGTTTTGCAAATGCCCGAGAATGTGCAATGCACCCACATCAATTAGTCGAGAACAACACAAGGGCACAGCCCCAAGGGCACAGGGGTCTTGGACACATCCTACCGGCCTCGGACACGAGTAACACGTCCAAAGCATATCGGGCAAGGCTACACAAAGCACAGGAAAAGTGATGGCAATACGGCAAAAAATCGATACCCTGGATCCAACATCCAATCCAGCACCACATCAAGAACATCTGCTACCCAGCAACAACAAGCCGCCAAGAGCACGGATCAGCAAAGCCAATAGTATCAACCTTCATCAAGGTAACTCACTTCATCGCAACAAGATTCTGCAACCATTCTAGCAACTGGCCATGCAAGAGATAAAAAACAAATAGCTGAAGAAATGGCAATTGCCAGTAGCATAGGTCTCGGGCTGATTTTACACACTCCATAATACGTGCAATGCACCCATCAATTGGCCAGGAAAACACCTCGCCACATGCAAAAATCAATTAGCAAAGCGGTCACGGCCTCAAACGGGAGCAGCAAACCCACCTGAACTCGAGCAAGTCTGCCTCCATAGCAGGAATCAGCAGCACAATCCTCGAACTAGCTCCTACATCCATCTTGCACTGCACCCTCAACTCAGGGCAAAAAGAAAAAAATAGAACCAACCAACAAAGGAAACACCCACACATAGACCTCGAGCTAAATTAACAAACACCAAAACACGAGCACAGGTCCCACACCAGCACTAGCTGAACAACATCATCCAGCCGGGCATACGCACAACAACAGTAGTAACTAGGCAGCCTCATCATTTCGCAAGAATAACAAGAAAATCGGCTAAAAAACCAAAGGCATTAAGGCAAAAGAATCAGGAGGAAACCGAGCCCTTTGGATTCTTAGGTGGGGGTTTGTGACATCAGTGGGCCTTTGGGTACCTCCCATTTAAACCCAGCCTAGAAAATAGCTCTTCAACAGTCCGACAGGCAGGAGGCCCCTAAGTGAAACTGGGAGAAGTATAAGCACCACAAGGCGACATGCCCTGCACAGCAGCCCCACACCCAGAAGATGACCCATCAGGAACAGATTCACGGGCAGCCTGGGTGCAACAAGGTAGTTGCAGATCAAGGTAACGCTGATCTTTAATCACCATTAGTTGCTTCCACAATGGTTCTACATCAAAAGCAATCCTCTTGCATAATCATCATCAGGAGCCAAAACACATTGGACATCCTCAGGGCTGGGAGTGGAAACAACTGTAGGAGCATCTTCAACCGTAGCTTCAGATGGCATGCCAGATGAGACATCATCCAAGACTTCAACAGCACAAATAGGGAGGTGCTGGCCTTCAAGATGAAGCGGATCCTTCATAAGAGAGGCAGCCTTGGAGTCAGGGGGATGCAAAGAGACCAGCAGCTCAGGAGACACCCTGCTAGTTACACCCAGAGGTTGATTCTCATAGACAATCGAAGCACACAAGGGGCAAGATCAAACTGGCCTAAGCAAGCCTTTAGCTCATTGGAGGAACCAGTAGCAGCGTCAACAACTAGGCTGGAGACAGGTTCATAAACTTCAATCGCCTGCTTCAGTGAAGAGGGCAACGGATGGGAGTCACATAGAGGCTCAGCTACTGGTTGCACCAATTCAACATCACCATTCTCCTGACCATCATCATTAGCATGAGAAAGAGACGAAGGCATCAAGGAATTTGTCAATTGGTATCCCCCAACTAACTCACGAAAATTCCCAGCAGAGGAATAAACTTGGCTAAGGCTGGAAGGGGAAACATCAACCTGCCTAGGAGACTCAGATTTAACCACAGCAGGTTTAATGCCAAAACTGGCATCTCGACCCTTCAACTGATGCACTAGCTTCCCATGGTAAGCCACCTCAATCTCAACCGGAGAGGCCGCAACATCAGCATCTGACTTGAATCAGTAAAACATCTTCACAAGATTTGTTTAGTAGCAAACCTAGAGCAACTAAAAACCGTCGTTCCAAACTCAGAATCAAAACAGCAGCAGGAAAATCAAATGCTAGCAGCATAGTCTTTTTTTGGTAAGTAATTAACAATTGTATAAATTTAAAAAATGTACAAATCTCTATTCTACCCCCAAGTGTTTTGCCGTCTCAGAGATAGAATAAAGCCGCTAGGACATACCCTGAGCATACCAAACAGGAATCATGAAGATAAGAAAAAGCATACATGAACCAAATCTCTAGAACATCTATACTCCTCCCAAGCCGAAGACGAAGTCATCAAGAAAACAAAAATAGCATGTCCTCCTAGATAAACCTGTATATAGGCCCATCACATCGACATGGCTAGCAACCAGTCAAACCACTATGTCGAACCTGTCTCGAAGTCGCTGTATATAGGCCCATCTCATCGGCATGCCTATCTACCAGTCGAAACACTATGCCAGACCTGTCTCAAAGACTTTTTCGCTGAACCAATCATGCAACATCAGAAAAATAGGCTAGCGAAGGAATATAAACCTGCCCAAAACAACAGTGAGATGTAGAGAAGCCATCTCAAAAACCTGCAGAGACCATATCTGCTCTGACAGTAAAGTCCACACCATCCGAGCACCTCCAGTGGCTTTCACCTCCTGCAGAGACCAGATCATGCAACAATTTTTTTCTTCTACTGGCACAGTAGGATTCCAAACCAAAAGGTGAACTACAAGAAACCTCGAGGGTACCCTAGGAATGGTAACAACCAAAATCGGCAGCCTAGAGACATAGCAGCGAAAGAGCTAAAAAGAAAATCAGAATAATCGCTGTCATCAGGGAACAAAGCAACCATAGAAAATAAAAATAATAATATTTTTTTTTCTTTCGGACTAACCAAGTAAAAAAAACCAACCAAGAGAAAGTGACGCCTGAAACCCATGAGAAAC
>JAODPA010133903.1:0-16566 GCA_025585075.1 Nepenthes mirabilis
CTCAGAAGCCCAATGAAACATTTTATTAGTACCGTGAGAGATACAAAGACCTACTCAATACTTGCCCACATCATGGATTTGAGGTATGGCGTATTATTATTTTCATTTATGAATCTTTGGCTCCTCAAATACGTCAGTTTGTTAAAATGATATGCAATAGAAAATTCTTTAATAAGGATCCCAATGAAGCCTATGAATATTTTGAAAGCCTAACTGAAAATGCTTAGACTTCGGATTCAACTTGTTCACCCAATTGCGAACCGAAGTCTTTTAATAGGTCCAATGGTAAATTTTATTTAAAAGATTCGGATAACATCAATGCTAGACTTGCCACTATCACAAAAAAATTGGAAGCATTAGAAACAAAGAAAGTTCATCTTGTATCTAATGAAAGGTCTACAATTTGTTGTGTCTGTGATAGACTGTCCCACAAGTCTCATAATTGTCCTACCTTACCTATTCTTAAAAAAACCCTACAAAAATCAGCAAATGTAATATCAAATTTTAAAAAAATCATTTCAGGGTCATACTCAGAGAGGCAATCTATTTTCAGAAACTAAAACCCAAGGTGGAATAATCACCCAAATTTTAGCTGGAGAAATGAGGGACCCTCTACCCCTGCACAATTTTAGGGCCCACCACTTCCACCACCACAACGCACTTATCAACCCCCACATAAGAGAACACTTGAGGATATATTATAAGAATTCATGTAGCAACAAAGCGGAGTGAATGCACAAGTGAATATCAATGCTCAACATACTAGAGCATTAGATGACATTTGTAACAGTATCACTCAATTGACGCAAGCTTTGAGCATTCATGAAAAGGAAAAATTCCCTACACAACCCAAACCTGATCCCCAAACCCAACGTCAAATGGGGGAAGCTTCAAATGGCAAGCCAAATAATGAACAGATCCAAGCCATTACCACACTTATAAGTAACCCTAAATTTGAAAAAAACATAGTTCATGAAACTCGTAGACATGATGAAGTCCAAGTTGAATGCGAAAAGACATTATCCGATAAAATTAATGGGTTAGAACCTAGTGACGAATCTTTGAAACATAAGGAGAAAGAAAGGGAATACGTTCCGAATGCACCATTTCCTCATTAGCTTAAAAAACCCAAAAATTGAGTTTTAAGCAAGTCATGATTAATATTCCCATTCTTGATGATATTAAGCAGATTTCTTCATATGCTAATTTTGTAAAGGATTTGCGCACAGTGAATAGAAAATTAAATGTCAAGGAAAGAGTCTTTTTGACAGAACAGGTAAGTTCTATCCTACAATTTAAGACACCATCCAAGTATAAAGATCTAGGGAGTCCCACAATTTCATTTATTATTGGTAATCATCGAGTTGAGCAAGCATTGCTTGATGTGGGGGCTAATGTCAATCTCTTACCATATATAGTCTATCAGCAACTAGATTTGGAGAAACTCAAACCCACGGGAATTACATTCCAGTGAACTGATAAATCTGTCAAAGTCCCTAAGGGGGTGGTGGAAGATGTCTTAGTCTAAGTAGACCAATTCTACTTTCTAGTGGACTTTGCAGTGTTAGAAACTAAACTTGTTGTTAGCCCTAGTGCTCATATACCAGTCGTACTTGGGAGACCGTTTCTTACGACTTCTAAAGCATTAATTAATTATAGAAATGGTCTCATGAAATTATCTTTTGGAAACATAACTGTTGAAATGAACGTTTTTAATGTGAAATAACAAATTAAGCACGATGACATAAGGGATATTGATTTTATTGATACTTTGGTTGAAAGACATATTTATGAAAATCCATTAGAAATGTCCCTTTGTCATGAATTAATGGGAATAATCGATTTTGAAAATAAGGAAGAATGTGATGAAATAATTCAACATAGGATGGAACCAGTATTGACAGCGGGCCACTGGCCCCCATCTTTTGCGCCAATAGAGCCTTTGATTTCTAAGTTTGAGTCAGCATCACTGAAAGCACCAAAACCTAAGCAGAAGCCTTTACCGGAATTTTTAAAATATGCATTCTTATGTGATGATGAAACATATTCAATTGTGATTTCATCTACCCTCATTACAGACCAGGAAAGTCAACTGTTAAAGGTGCTTACTAGACACAGGCATGCCATTAGTTAGTCTATAGCTGATCTTTTAGGCATTAGTCCTTTGGTTTGCACACATCGAATTTATCATGAAGAAAATATGAAACCAGCGAGGCAAATTTAACGAAGATTGAATCTCAATATGAAGGAGATTGTGAAAGGAGAAGTGTTGAAATTGCTTGATGCTGAAATCATTTATCCTATCTCTGATTTAAAATGGGTTAGTCAAACACGAATCGTCCTTAAAAAGTCTGGAATTATTGTCATAGAAAATGAAAACAATGAACTTGTGCCAACCAAAATGCATACTAGATGGCATATGTGCATTGATTATCAAAAACTAAATGCGATAACTAGGAAGAACTATTTTCCACTCCCATGCCTTGATCAAGTTGTAGAAAGAGTGGCAGGGAATGCTTTATATTGTTTTCTTGATGGGTATTCATGATATAATCAGATACAAATAGCCCTTGATGAACAAGAGAAGACCACGTTCACTTGTCCCTTTGGTACGTTTGCATATAAATGAATGCTATTTGGACTATGTAATGCTCCGACCACATTTTAAAGATGTATGATGAACATATTTAGTAACATGGCTGAGAGGTTTCTTAATATTTTCATGGATGACTTCTCAATCTATAGAGATACTTTTGAGATGTGTCTAAAGCACCTAGAAAAAGTTTTGGAGTGGTGTGAAGAAAATAATCTTGTTCTGAATTAGGAAAAATGTCAGCTTATAGTCACTCAGGGTATAGGGCTGGGACATGTCTCTTCTAAAGGAATTGAAGTTGATAAAGCTAAAGTTGAATTAATAAAAAATCTCCCAATCCCAAAAATAGTTCAATACATATATTCATTTTTAGGACATGCAGGATTTTACAGGCGTTTTATTCAATTTTTTAGCACAATTGCTTGACCCCTTTGTCATTTGCTATCGCAGGATGTTCCTTTTGAGTGGACACCTGAGTATCAAAATGCTTTTGATAAGTTTAAAGAATCTTTGACCACTGCGCCCATCATACAAGCACTTGATTGGTCAGTGCCTTTTGAACTCATGTGCGACGCTAGTGATTATATGGTAGGGGCCGTGCTAGGCCAACGAAAAGATACGAGACCCCATGTCTTATACTATGCAAGCAAGACCGTCACCGATGCACAAATCAATTACACCACTACTGAAAATGAGCTTCTTGCTGTAGTTTTTGCACTTGATAAGTCAAGATCATCTTTGATTAGCTCACTTGTTATAATCTATACTGATCATACAATTTTGAAGTACTTGTTAACTAAAAAAGATGCAAAACCTCAACTGATCAGAAAAATCCTTCTTCTCCAAGAATTTCGTTTGGAAATTTGGGACAAGAAGGGAGCAAAAAATGTTGTAGCTGATCATTTATCTAGACTTACTCTTGATTACCAATTGAAAGATGATCGCCCCATAAATGAGTATTTTCCTGATGAACACTTGCTCCTTCTAAATTCTTCTGAGCGAAGTCAGTCGCCCTGGTATGCAGATATTGTAAATTATTTGACAACAAGTAAAATTTCGGATAATTGGCACCAGGAAGATAGGAAAAAATTTTTTGAAATGTGAGAACTTACTTCTGGGATGAGCCACACTTAAGTATTGTTCGGATCAGATTATTCGTCGTTGTATTCCGGATGATGAAATTCAGAATGTCATTGCCTACTGTCACTCCTCAGAATTTGGTGGTCACTTTTCTTCAAGGAAAACTACTGCAAAGATTTTACAATGTGGATTTTATTGGCCTACCACATTCTGAGATGTTCACATATATTGCACTACTTGTGATTGATGTCAGAGTTTAGGAAGTCTTACTAAAAAAAACATGATGTCACTACCCCCTATTCTTATCTTAGAAATTTTTTATTGTTGGGGGATTGATTTTATGGAACCCTTTTCTAATTCTTTTGGATACAAGTACATTTTATTGGCAGAAGACTATGTGTCCAAATGAGTTGTGGCCATCGCTACATGTAACAATGATCGCCAAACAGTAATAAAATTTCTTAAAGAGAATATTTTATCTCGGTTCGGTATGCCACGTGCAATCATTAGTGATGGGGGTAAACATTTTTACAACAAACCGTTCACAACTCTAAGAAACAAATATGGCATTGTACATAAAATAATCACCCCTTATCATCCTCAAACTAGTGGACAAGTAGAATTGACCATTAGAGAAATAAAACGAATTCTAGAAAAGACTGTTAATCCTAACAGAAAAATTGTTCTTTAAAGCTTGTTGATGTATTATTGGCTTATCGCATAGCTTATAAGACAATTTTGGGAATGTCACCATATAGGCTAGTCTACGAAAAACCATGCCATCTCCCGGTTAAATTGGAACATAAAGACTATTGGGATATCAGACAATTTAATGAGAATATTGATGATGTCGGATTTCACAGGAAATTACAATTATGTGAACTTGAGAAGCTCAAAAACGATACTTTTGAAAATGCTGAAATTGCTAAATCTAAAATAAAAAATTTGCATGACAACACATAACTCGAAAGGCATTTTATCTTGGACAAAAAGTTTTGTTATACAACTCATGCCTACATTTGTTCCCTAGAAAACTAAAGTCACGATAGACAGGACCTTATACCGCAATCACCATTTCAGAGCATGGTGCTATTGAAATTGAAAATCCTGAAAATGGTAACCGTTTTAAAGTCAATGGGCACCATTTGAAACCTTTTTTCAAACCCTTCAACTGTAATAGGGAATCCATCAATTTGGAAGATCCTCCACTTTTAGAATTGAAAAAAAAAAAAATTGGTAGTTGATTATTTTTCTTTTCGTATAGTTTTCGTTGTTTAACGATCATTTTTGTAGAAAGGCATATCAAATTGATGAATTTTGGTTGATATTTACGGGACATTCTAAGCTGATCAATTAGTTAATGTTAAGAGAAAACACAACTTGTATACTCCAACTTATTACACTTTCTTTTACATTCAGTTATGGGTTTGATGATACTTGAAGTGCACAGGTGTATTCCTTTCTTCTCAACTTTTTTCTTTTTTTAATGATGGAAAAAAAAGCTTTAAAATTGAGAAAAAAAAAATGGTTAAAAAGTTGATTAAAAAAAAGTATCATGGGTAATCTTATAAACTATGTCTTGAATACTAATTTGTGATTAATGAGATTTGAACATTGACCTTTTACATTTTGTTGTATCCTCGGATCCTAATTGTTGAACGGATTAGGAATCAAAATTCTATATGCAGCGGGTCCAGTCTCCGTATGCACAAATCTGAATCCTGTGTAATACAACAATACAATTAAAGGATTGGCGGGACTAGCTCCCCCATATATTATACAACGCTCAAGTCAATATTAACCTTTTGTAAGGAAATAAGTAGGTGATGCAGTTTAGAAATTAAAGTAATTTTGTGTTTAGGAGCTTGCACTTTCCTTGAAGCATCTTATAGAGAAAGAAAGTTATTTTTTGGGTTGCCCGAGAATGTCCTCCTTTACCCTGCTGGATAAAGGGTCTTTTTATAGTTATCATAAAGTAGTTGACTCTTTCCATCAACTATCCAAGAAACCGTCCAGGAAATCGTTGAATGGATAGAACGTTATCCACATTACTGTTTTAACCATCCGTGGCCATTGAGATGAGAGAAGCAAAGAACTGCTTGGCCGTTATTTTCAGTTTCAGTTTATCCTCGGACGGATCTTTAGATTGAGCCAAAATGGCTTCTTGAGCTTCTCTGATATATGGGTCAAACTTTAAAAATAGGCTTTCTCATTGGGTCATTGGCATCAGTATCAATCACTAGCTCCCCATACTAGAAGGTCTGAAACTCAGCCTTCTAAGATGAATTCCAAAGGCAAGTTCTTGTTTGGACTTGTATTCTTACAGTGAGTTATGATCTATTTGCCTGAGGAATAACTGCAACTATCCGACGACATGTTCTCTTTTTCAGAGATGAGCCTTCAACTGTCTGAGGACATTGTTATTTCCCGAGGACATTACTCGAATTCAGCTATATGGTTAAAATATGTCCGAGGACATGGCTTTAGTCTGGGTTACTGGCATGCGCCGTCAACTAAGGCATTAAATGCGATTGACATTGCCTCAAAAAAATAACAGCCATTAATATCCCACGTCCAGTGAAAGGCCGACACGTGCCCTAGCCATGGTGAGGCGCGTCTTTTGAATTCAACTGATGTTTCAAATAAATCTCTTATTTGCTGGGTTTTCTTCCGATTGTGTTGCCTTTCTCTTTTGAAGTCGTAAGCCTCCATTTTCGTCTTCTTCTATTTTCTCGCGATAGCTCATGGTGTTAAAGACATTGCCTCTACACTTTCTCACGAAGATGTTGAGGCCATTTGTGCCAAGTACAAAATCCCAAGTTCGAATGCCTTCCTACTACCCAGTGCTGATGATAGGGCATGTTCGCCTCTAGATGGGTTAATTACAATATACGAGACCCATTTGAAAGGAGGTATTCGATTTCCCATAGCGTTGGAGCTTTATCAAATAATGAAGGCTTTGGAAGTCCTGGTTACCAAATTGCAACCTAACGCCATAAGATATCTGGTTTCCCTTTGTGTCTTTGCACGCTGTCATGGCAAAGTTTTTGATAGTGCGGTAGTTAAAGTGGTTTGCGGTTTACTCACGGGCAAGATTGGATTATAATCTCTCCTCACCTTGAGTTTCTTGACATTAGTAGTGGGAACCCTGACTCCACCAAACGGTGGAAGAATAGATATTTTTTCCTTACTATTCCACCTGAGTAGGGAGTTTCAAATGAATGGGGAAACGTAGCATCAAGTCTCTGTGCTGATGCTACAAAGCAAGAAAGATAGGCAGTGAAGGATTTCACTAGTTTGGTTTAGGCTAACCTCGGTTTTTTTAACGAAAATAAAAAGAACCGATAGTTAAAGAATGATGCCTTTGAAAAGGCCGAGTGGGATCCTTAACCTGAGGGCTCGAAAATTCCCACTTCTTTAGTGGCCAAGAAGAAGAAAATGAAGAGAAAAGAAGGGCCACTGAGGATAGGAGAGCCGTCCGATAGGGAAAAGAAAAGTCGTCGAATGGAGACTAGAGCTGAGACTTATTCCGATGACGACAAAACCGTCATCGGACAATTGGTGAGGAAGAAGAGATCTGCTGAAACAATCTCAGATCAAGGCGCTAAGGTGGTCGGTCCCTCAACATGCAACGAGTCTACCACTCATCCTTTTTTATCCGAGGGCATAGATGTAAGGTCACTTGCTGTTGCTTCATCTCTTGAGNGCTCGAAAATTCCCACTTCTTTAGTGGCCAAGAAGAAGAAAATGAAGAGAAAAGAAGGGCCACTGAGGATAGGAGAGCTGTCCGATAGGGAAAAGAAAAGTCGTCGAATGGAGACTAGAGCTGAGACTTATTCCGATGACGACAAAGCCGTCATCGGACAATTGGTGAGGAAGAAGAGATCTGCTGAAACAATCTCAGATCAAGGCGCTAAGGTGGTCGGTCCCTCAACATGCAACGAGTCTACCACTCATCCTTTTTTATCCGAGGGCATAGATGTAAGGTCACTTGCTGTTGCTTCATCTCTTGAGGAGCCCTTGCCTGACTTTCCAACCACCTTTTTTGGAGAAACCTCAGATATTGTTGTTGAAAATCTGACCGAGGACATAGCTGAAGCGCCGGCTGAGCACGTTGAGATAGAGGAAGAAATAAGGGCAACTAAAGTGCCCAACTCTGAGCTCCCTTGCCTTGCAGTCCAAGTATATGAGGAGAAGGATATTTTATCCGAGGTCATTCCGAAGGCCATGGCCGAGGATATTTTGGGGATGACAGAGGCTTCCTTTGATGCTCAAGCAGAAACTGGGGCCGAGGAGCATTTCAAAACAGCTGAGCCCCCAATGTCAGATATTCATGAAGCAACTCATGAGTCCAAGGTCATGATTCAAGCTCATGAATCAGAGGCAATTGTTGTAGCTCATGAGGCCGAGGAAATTACTGCTGTTGTGGATGTAGCTCAATCGTCAGAACGTTTGGAGTCCGATGTCCAGAGAGAGGAAGGATTACCAAGGATCTCCCCCTTTTCAAAGGTACTTTTCCTTAGTATTTTTAGATCCTTCACTTTAATCAATGCTCTATTGACTGGCTTTTTTCTTACAACTGCATGAGTTAGTCGGTTGATTTACTCCAATTATTGATGAAGCCGCCCAATCTTACGTAGACTTGGACACCTTCCAGGCCTTAGAAGATCGTGCCAACCGTCTTGAGCATGAGCTTGTTGAAGCCAAGAATAAGATTTCTTCGCTTGAGGAATCGTTGAAGATCCAACAACAATAACATGTCTCTCTTCGGAATAGATATCTTCATTTAGAGGATGAGCTTAGGACCTCAATAAAGGCCGAGGACATCAGATTTACACTGGAGCGAAAGTACTAGGACGGCATCGGACTTTGTCGATGCACAATTCGCTTATTAATTCCAAAGTTTCCTCTTTCTCTATTCCATTCGAAGAATGCCAGCTCCCAATGTAAAGAAAATCTGATTGGCCGCACGGATGATGATGAAATCGTTGGTCCATCTCAGCCAGGATCTTCCGGGACTTCATTTAATTTTTTTAAATGTATATTCATTGTATGAATAATATACATTCTTTAATTCAGTCTCTCTCTTTCTCTTTCTTTGGTTTGTTTAGGTTCCTTTTTTGGACATATCATAAGGATATTCTATCCCTTACGAGTGATATGTCCAAACCCAATGACCATGTTTAGCTGATGATGCTTCCTATAAGGTCTCTACATTCATGCCGTTTACGCCCCCTAAGTTTTAAGACTCAACCTCTTATGGATTGTTTGGTGCTCTTACCAAGTTTTAGAATCCAACTTCTAATGAGCCGCTCGGTCTTACCGAGTATGAATAATATACATTCTTTAATTCAGTTTCTCTCTCTCTTTCTTTGGTTTGTTTAGGTTCCTTTTTTGGACATATCATAAGGAAATTCTATCCCTCATGAGTGAGATGTCCGAACCCAATGACCATGTTTAACTGATGATGCTTCTTGTAAGGTCTCTACATTCATGTCGTTTACACCCCCAAGTTTTAAGACTCAACCTCTTATGGATTGTTTGGTGCTCTTACAAAGTTTTAGAATCCAACTTCTAATGAGCTGCTCAGTTTTACCGAGTTTTGCTGGCGGTTCTAAAACAGCTCTAGAAACAAGTGAAAATGAATACTTCACTTGACTTAGGGGCAGCCTATGTCATATAATTTTATGAAATGACATGCAATCATTCAAATGAAATGCAAGACAAAGAATAAATAAAAAGAATTCATTTTATTAATTAAAATGTAATACAAACATATCAAATGATGCAATCAACCTTACTTAACTGCTCATATATTTATTGATAATATTTTTTGAGGTAAAAAGCTTTCCACGTTCGAGGGACTAATCTGCCTTCTTGGGTGTGTAATTTGTATGCCCCATTTTGAAGGATGGCCGAAACTAGAAACAACCCTTCCTAATTTGAAGAAAGCTTATTCCGGTCAGTATTTTTTCTTGTGGCCTCAATACTTCGTAGCACTAAGTCCCCTACTTCAAATTGACGTTCTTTCACCTTCTTATTATAATATCTGGCAATACTCTGCTGATACATTGCTTTCTGCAATCTTTCCATGTCTCGGGCTTCCTCAAGCATATCAAGGTTCTTCTGAAACCTTTGTGCATTGTCACCTAGGTTGAAACTTTCAACCCGTAAACTAAGTAGTCCGACCTCCACTGGAATAACTGCCTCAACCCTATTAAAACCGACAGAAGTTCATCAAACCGTGAGCCCCCAGCATACTCTAACTTCGTCTTCAATCCATATAATATTTTGCAGTTGGTAACTTCCACTTGTCCGTTACTTTGCGGGTATGCAACTGATGTATGGACCAACCTTTATTGTTAGATTTGTACAATACTTGGTAAACCGCTTACCAGTAAATTGGGTCCCATTATCAGTTACAATGCATTCTAAAATATCAAACCTACACACGATACTTAGACGAACGAACTCTGTGGCATTCTGCTCGGTTATCCAAGCTAATTGTGTGGTCTCAATCCACTTTGTGAAGTAATAGATATCGACAATGATGAACTTTCTCTGTTCAGAAGCTATTGGCAATAGTTCGAGGATGTCAAGGCCACATTACGCAAATGGCCAAGGTGATTGCAAAGCTCGAAGCTCTGTGTGGTGCTGGTGGGTAAGGTTTCCATGGACTTGGCAATTTTCACACTTTCGTACGAAGTCTATGGCGTCGTACTTCATGGTTGGCCAGTAATATCCTTGCTTCATCGGCTTAAAAGCAAGAATTTTGCCCCGAATGTGGGATCTGCAAATTTCGAGATGCACGGACTTCTCCGAGAGCATAATCAGCCTCTTCTAAAGTTAAGCATCATAGATATGGAGCAAAAAATCCACGTCGGTATAATTGGCCATCCATGATGGTATACCATCCTGTCATCTTTTTCACCTTCTTGGCCTCATTCAAGTCTTCGGGTGATGTTCTATCGAACAG
The DNA here is from genome assembly GCA_025585075.1 of Nepenthes mirabilis. Lineage (NCBI taxonomy): Eukaryota > Viridiplantae > Streptophyta > Magnoliopsida > Caryophyllales > Nepenthaceae > Nepenthes > Nepenthes mirabilis. The sequence goes on from JAODPA010133903.1 coordinate 10,650, forward strand.
ATACCTTAAATAGGAAGTCATCCAATTGTCCGTATTAGATATTTGCATAACTTCTTGATCAAGATCATCTATACTGGGATTTCCGAGGACCTCACGCATTCCTCGGGCATATTACTCAGGGTCTCTAGATGCTACTGCCTTTACTAACAAGTCGGCTTTGCCGTTTTCTTCTCTCGAAATATGAACTATTTCCACCTTCTCAAAGGCCGAAGTCAAACTTTGGACATTTAAGAGGTACTTGAAAAGTTGTGAGTGGCTCACTTCAAAATTCCCCTGGACTTGGTTAACAACCAACTCCGAATCGCTGTAAACAACTAGATTCTTGACTGAGTATTCTTTTGCTAACCGTAGTCCTACGAGTAGTGCTTCGTATTTCACAACATTATTAGTTGCTGAAAACCCGAGAATCATTGAATATTTAAACTCTGATCCTTCAAGTGTTCTCAACACAACGCTAGCACCACAATCATCTTTTATTGATGAGCTGTCCACATGCAAAATCCAAACTTGAGGGTTGAGCTATTCATTATTGTTACATAGGTCTGATGTGTCCAGAACTAAGGTTGATATTTCAACAATGAAATCCGCCAAGACCTGACCTTTTAAAATAGGCCTAGGATAAAATTCTATGTCGAACTCACCCAATTTAATAGCCCACTTAATCAATCGTCCTGAAACATCCGGCTTCTTCAATATTACTCTTAAAGGCTGGTCTGTCAGGACTATAATTCTATGCGCTTGAAAATATGGTCTCAATTTCCGAGCAGAATATATAAGCGCTACAGCCATCTTCTCTACATCAGTGTATCGAGCCTCTATATCAGCCAGGATCTTGTTGACATAGTACACAGGTCGTTGCCTGTCGCACTGCTGTTAAATCAAGACTAAACTCAAAACTTTGTCGGACAAAGCCAGATACAAATACAACTCCTCGCCTTCTTGAGGAGAAGTCAGAAGAGGAGCGTTGGAGAGATATTCTTTAAGGTCTCTGAAGGCTGCTTCACAATCAGTCATCCATTGAGAACCATTAGTCTTAATTTCTCTCAAAGCCTTAAAAAAGGGTAAATATTTCTCGACTGATTTTGCCAAGAACCGAGAAAGCGCAGTTATTCTTCCAATTAACTTCTGGACCTCTTTCACTGTCCGAGATGAATTCTTGTCAAGGATAGCCTTGATCTTCTCAAGATTTGCTTCAATCTCTTGGTGTGAAACAATGTACCCCAAATATTTTCCAGATATCACTTCGAAAGTACATTTTGTTGGATTGAGCTTCATCTAGTGTTGCCTAAGGACATTGAACGTCTCTTCAAGATCTCGAATATGGTGGTCAATCACTTTGCTCTTGATGAGCATATCATCCACATAGACCTCCACATTCCATCCGATTTGGGCTTCAAACATCTTATTGACGAGCTGCTGATGAATAGCACCAGCATTCTTCAATCCAAAAAGTATAACTTTGTAATAGTATGTCCATTGGTTTGTTATAGATGATGTGTGCTCCTCGTCCTCTGGACTCATTCAAATTTGATTATAGCCCGAGTATACATCCATGAAACTTAAAAGCTCATATCCGGACGTTGAGTTTGCAAGCAAGTCAGTATTGGTAGTGGGAAGCTGTCCTTCGAACATACCTTGTTGACATCTATGAAATCAATACACATCTTCTACTTTCCGTTACTCTTCTTGACCATAACCATGTTTGATAACAAGTCTGGATATTGAACTTTCCTAATAAACCAAACATCCAGAAGTTTCTTCACCTCCTCTCGAATGACAATCAGTTTCTCAACCGAATAGTTTTATTGTTTTTGCCGAACAGGTTTGTAATTGGCATCTAAGCCCAATTTATATACCATTACTCCAGTTGGTATCCCCGATATATCACTTAGTGTCCAAGCAAAAACGTCCAAATTTTGTCGGAGGAAACTAACAAACCGTTCTCAAAAAGGCTTTGGTAACGAACTTCCTATCTGAACATATTTTTCAAGATCATTGGGATCGAAAGAGATTCGGTCAGTCGACTCTCCAGATTGAGCTTACTGCAACGTTGTCTCATCACGAGAGTCAAGGTCTTTGACAGGTTGGGGAATAGGTGTCTAAGTAACTTGAGACAAATAACATGTCCGTCCAGCCACTTGATCTTCGAGGACTTCTCCAATTTCAAGCAGTGTCGGGAATTTCATCTTCAAATGTGGAATGGAAGTTACTGCTCCGAAGATAGTCAAACAAGGACGTCTAAGGATTGCATTATAGACCGATGGAAGGTCTACTATCAAGGAGGAAAGAGTATTTGATGCAATCCTTGTGTAAGTCTCTAGAGTGACTTCAAGTTGTATAACTCCCTAAACTGGTACTGACTCATTGTCCAGTCCATAATGGGATCCTTCAGTTGCCGTCATTTGACTTTTTTTAAATCCTAACTTAAAATAGACATCAAGATAAAGTAAATTACGTGAACTTTCATTATCAATGAATACTCATCTTAGCTGATAATCCACAATGCCATCAGAAACGAGTATTAATACAACCAAGAGGTCAAAATGGGAAAAAGTTACATGAGCTATATTCTCAGCACTAAAACTAATAACTTCTTCCCACTCGTGTTGATCTCATCGGCCTCTGCTTTATCTGCTCCACCAAAAGTCTGTCCAGATCTCTACAGGAAGCGGTTGAGGTGGCCTTTTCAGATCAGCTCTTCAATCTCCTTCTTCAGCGTCTAGAAATCTTCAATACTGTACCCTCCGCACTGATGATAGTGACAATATTTTGATTGGTCACCACCATCAAAATTCTTCAAGGCTTTTAGTCATTTGAAGAACTTTTCATCTCGAATCTGCATCAGGATGTTGATGCATGAGTTATTCAAGGAGTCAAATTTAAAGGCCTAGACTCCATTTGAGCAATATGCTCAGACTTCTGCAGCTTTCTTGATCCTCGGGGGCCTTGACGGTCTCCCTTTTTCCTTATTTCGCCCTCAGGTGGGAACTCTCTTCATGCTCGAGCTACTTGGCTTCATTAGCATCTTCCGCCGCTATGTACACCCGAGCAATGGTCTCAACCTCATTGAAGGTCTAAGGTTCCTTGTGCACGAGGTGCTTGAAGAAGCTACCTCCCTCTAGAGCAGACAAAAATGCGGTAAGCTTAACTCCATCCGTAGGTATCGAAATCTATCTAACCTCTGCAATAAACCGATATAAAAAACTTTTCAAACTCTCACTGGATCCTTGATTTACACAAGCAAGGTGCCACGATTGCTTCTCTACAAGATCGAATTGAATTCGCTGGCAATTCATAAAATCAGATCCTTGCGTCACCTTTTAGTGTCAGGGGGAAACACTGACACATCGTCACTTCATCTAAGCCTTAGAGGCTTAAGTGTGTCCAGAAATGATTCAAATGATCCATTAGATCAATACTTCCATCGTAGAAATCAAGATTTGGCATCTTAAACTTGTGAGGAAACGGCCTTATCTTAATCTCCATAGTAAATGGCGATCTGCGTAGATCAGCAGTTCCTCCTCCAGCATCACTTCCAAAAACACGCTGCCAAATCTTTTCAAGTTTCTCCTCCATTTGAAAAGGAGCCATCATCCCCTTTTCGTTGAAGTAATCTCTCAACTCGTAAGAGTTCTGCTCAGTCTGAGAAACTGGACAGCTATGACCCTTTGGAAGGAACTTACTACGAGAAGGCCTTGCCTGACACGTGGGCTCTCGTGAATATCGAGGATTTTACCTCTCTGGGCTATCCTCCTGAACTCTGAAACTTAAGCAACCTTCAAGCCGCAACAGAACTTTGTTGCTCGAGGCAACCTAAACCTCAGGTTCGTTATGTTGGCAAATCTGTTTTGAGGGGTGCTTCTTTCCCCTATTCCTTTTCTTGGACGTGGCGGTCTGAGAGGCCAAGGATGGCGTCCCTTTTGGCCACTCATCCAATCACGCGCAAATGGTCTGGATAGCTTTCGAGATGTCGTCCATCCTCATTACAAGTGCTCGTACACATGGATCAAGATGGTCGTCCATCCCACTTTCCACAAGAGGGCAATTTCCATACCAAGTAGCATATCTGACAGGGGTACTAACTTGTATACAGGTGTTCACCATACTGAAGTTGTTGAAAGTGTGTGAATCAAACTTTTAGTCGATTCCCACAGAAGGTGCCAATATTGCATTCTTGGATCCTGATTGTTGAACAGATTAGGGATCCAAATGCTATAAGTAGCGGGTCTGGACTCCATATACTCGAATTTGAATCCTGTACAACACAACACATTCAAAGGATTAGCCGGACTAGCTCCTCAATATATCCTCCGACGCTCAAGTCAATACTTACCTTTTATAAGGAAATAAGTAGATGATGCAGCTTAGAAATTAAAGTAATTTTGTGTTTGGGAGCTTACGCTTTTCTTGAAGCATCTTAGAGAGAAAGAAAGTTCTTTTTTGGGTTCCCGAGAATGTACTCCTTTGCTCTACTAGATAGAGTCTTTTTATAATTATCATAGAGTAGTTGACCCTTTCCGTCAACTATCCAAGAAACCATTAAATGGATAGAAGTTTATCCACATTACGGTTTTAACCGTCCGAGGCCATTGAGATGAGAAAAGCAAAGAACCGCTCGACCGTTATCTTCAGTTTTAGCTTATCCTCAGACGGATCTTTAGACTGGACCAAAATGGCTTCTTGAGCTTCTCTGATATATGGGCCAAACTTTGGAAATGAACTTTCTCATTCGGTCATTGGCGTCAGTACCCATCACATTTTATGATTAAGTCTTCTGATGATATCATTTTGAGAGTACTTAATGCACATAAATTTTATCTTTACTTATTAGGTCTGAATATCATATATCACCTTAATATAGAGGAGACTTAATACCCATGTGAATCTTTGAGCCATTCTTCAATTGAGAGGGTATTTGATACTCAATTCTATGAACATTATCGTTTCAACAAAAGTTTATTAATAATTCCATCTTATTCTTAGTAAATAATATTTGATAAATAAGAATTACTAAATTTATGCAAATGGGTTATTGCTATTCACCTTGAGGATGACTTTAACGACACATTTTTGACTTCTTAAGTCTAAGCCTATTTTGTTCTTTATTCAATTACCACTTGAAACTAATTTGAACCTATTACGTGCAGACATTAAGTTTGCAATTATATTTTCTTTGGTTTACCCGTATATAAAAATTGACATAGACATATTAAACACTTATCCTATCCAAATGCCTTGTAACTACAAACCCTCAGCCCCATTACAATCGGTGAAGGCCTGAAAGGATCATGGTGAACATAATTCATAAACATAAATTAAGATTATTCTTATTTACATTATCAAATCTCCTCTAAATTGCATCCTTCAATATAAGAGTTGCATGATTTAATTTTTCCATTACACTTACTCTTATTAAACAACTCTTGAGTGTAGCCTATGAGTTATATTTTTTTTATGAGTGCATATCTGTTAAGATTTTGAAGTCAAAGCTATAAATGTGAAACATGTACATTTGCTCTTAATGGGTCATGGTGAAATAAACATATACACACTTAAACTCTCTTAATGATAAATTTAAGACGACTAAATTTATAATCTTTAATGTTTATGTTCATCATATTAATCCTTTAATATTAGAATAATTGACAAGAATTTTAACATACTCATGGATATTTGTGGGTATCATCACTACAAACCCTCATGAAACTCAACTCGTCCACTAGGACCGCCTAGGGGTTTAAAGGCTTGTTGTATCCACTAAATACAATCGTAACACCTACGAAAGTGGTATTTTGTTTATATTGTTCATCTGTTTTGTTTTCTCCACATTACTAACGGAATAAAAATGAATGGGATTGAGGTGTGATGAACACTGAATTTTGTATTTTTATTTTCATTTAATTCTTGTTATTTTTTA
>JAODPA010133904.1:0-44284 GCA_025585075.1 Nepenthes mirabilis
ACTATATTAATTATATATAATCCAAGTCAAACTATCAGTGTATTACACTCAGATGGGACAATAAGGTACATGCAAAACTTAGGGATACAAAAGAATGGGTCAAATCTGAATCCAAAAGAACATATGCAGGAGTACTAAAAATGGTGACAGTACATTCTACTACGTTCAGGGATTGCTCCACATCCCAAGCCATAACTGCAAAAACCTTCCCAGGAACAATTGGCTTCTTCTCCACTAACCTTCTCGAAAGAGGGAAATCTCTGACCAGGTGGTCGGTCTTGCCGCAATTGAAATATACTCCCATCCGCTTGAAGCATGGCTTTCCTTGGTGATTTTTCCCACAATAGTTGCAAACATACTTAGCTTCCGGCGGGCTTTGAGCTGTTGCTAAATACACTGCCTTTCTCTTTCTTTTGTCATCGGATTTCATCCCCCTCGAAGGCCCTCATAACCCGAACCTCCACCGATGGCTGGACTCCCTTGATTTCCATATTTCTTCACAAAATACTTTTGCTGCTCTAGCTCTCTCTCAAAGATGAGGGCTCAGTCTAAGATCTCTCCATAATCACGTAATTTATGCATAACCAACTGCCTCTTGATGTCTTCCCTCAGCTCGGACTGAAACTTCCTTGCTTTCCTGACTGTATTATCAACTACATGCGAGGCGTATCAGGACAACTCCATAAATTTTGCCACATATTCTGCCATGGTCCGATTCCTTTGCCGAAACCATGCAAACTCATCTTCCTTCTGCTCTCGCAGGCCAGTCAGGAAATACTGCTCGAAAAATACTTCTTTAAACATTTCCCACGTAATCTGATCTACGAAAACTCTTAGGGCTCCTTTCTGCATCGCCCACTAATGATCAGCCTCGCCCTCTAATTTATAAGCTGCAAACGTTACCTTGTCTTCTTCTAGGCAACATATAACAGAGAAGATCTTTTCCATTCTTTTGATCCATGCCTCTACTTTGACCAGCTCTGGGTCCCCTAAGAACTTTGGTGCCCTTTCATTGTTGAATCTGTCGGCTGGAGCTGAAGCTGGGGTCGGCACAGGTTGGCGTTGACTCTGTGCCATCATCTCCATTACGTCTGCCATCCGTCCCATAATATCCAAATATTCATCCTCCCGACTTGGACAAAGACCAGCTCTGGAGCCTCTTCCCTGACCGGACATCTTGAATCCCTATCATTACATATTAATAACAAGTTAGATTTCCGCAAAAAACTTAACGAGCTAAATCAATAGGGAGTTCAAACTATACTTCGGATCTAATCAATCAACCTAGCCGTAAACTATGGTCATCCAATTCGAATCCTAAGGCATCTCCCGAACCAACCTCCCTCTTTGATTCCAACTGTGATGAACTGAATTACCAACCGAAAATCTAGCAGGGTTTCGACTATAATTCGGATATCAGACCAATACAAAACTTGTAATACGTACAAAAATTTCATAAGGCACCAACACAGGATCCAAACTACATTTTCCACAACTCAAGTTACATCAACATCAACAAAAATAAAACTCTGAACTCCAAGTTGGAATAGGAAGATGCCGCTAAGCCTTAAAGTACCCTTTAATAACCTGCGGAAGCAATCTAGAAATCCATGATAACAATATCTAACTAAACATATTCCTCACTAATATTTTGACAAAATAAAGGACATAAAAAATTATACATTCTTCCTGTTTTCAAAAGAATTGCCACTAAGCTAAAAATACAAAATACAATTCTTCAAGTCACAAAATACTTCATCTCCTTTGCTAGGCTAGGTGCTAACCCTTCTATTCATTTTCGTCAGGCAGGAATTCATGTTGATCATTTGGAGAGAGGGTAACAAAAGTAAGGAGTGAACTAAAACTTAGTAAGGCACTTATATAATAAAATACTAGTGAGATATTAGCTTTAAGAACATAATAATGCATGTAGGAAGGAAGAGAGACATAGGAATGACCATGCATGTAGAATACAAAAATGTGTTTCCGTGATTGTTTTCCAAATTTATGTTTTAATCCTTTTTCCTTTGTCTTTTCTTAACTTTTCGTTTAGGGGCCAAGATTGGTAGGCCTTATTGACAAATGAGCGGTTGGTCGTGACCCGAATTGTCTGCACCTACACAATCAAAAGTCCAATCTCCTCCTATTTGGACCCAAAGGCAGGTCATCTACATACAATCCTTATAGACGGGACCAAAAGTCGCCCAATGGATCCAAAATAGACCACGACAATTCACCATAACATACTAAGGCATGCCAAGAATATCACCCGCTAAAAAACACGACCACGATATATGGCTAGAGTAATCTTTGAGTTTCCATTGTAATATTTTAGCATGTCTAAATTTGTTATCCATAACCCTTGGTCCGAATACTTGTTCAATAGAGAATTCTATTCTCGAGTACAAAATTCTTGATTCCTACTCTACTGGAGAACGTTCCAAAAATTAATCAGTCTAAAAGTCTATTTCTCAATTACAGAATTCCTTTTATCATCAAATTTCTTTTTTCCATAGACACATTTCGATACAAATTTTCATATTTGCGTGAGCTTGGGCCCTCATGTGTTCTTGATTTTATGCATATTTTACTTGGGATTTCAAGAGTTATAATTTTCTTCTATATCGGGCCACCCACAATTTTTAGAGTGCTCGACTGCAAATTTTCTTTATAAAGTTTCATAACATAATTTCGGAGCATGCAAATTTTGCATATTAACAAATTATGACATTTAATGCAATTTGTGACAGACCGGATTATTCTCCAACGAATAACCTCCGTCAGTGGCAATACAATTACAACCCCTAATTAATACTTATGAATTCTACAAAAATTTCGGTAGAGTTTCTTCTACAATTAGACGAAAACCAAAAATACAACCTGTTTAAAAACATACAGTACAAGCACACAACTAAACATTATTGAATGTTTGGCCTATAATACACAACACAGGATCATATAACTACTATATCATCTATGGCTCCAGTACAGTAACCCTATCTACCATACTGGGTTTAGAGAGATGCTATCTAACAAAACTCAAAATCTAAGAGCATTAACATAATATAAATGCGAAAGTATAACTAAATCATCAAAACCTGCGGAAGCATAACAAACCATAATATAACAATAAGACACATTCATCCATGAGTGGCTGTTTACGTTCTAATAACCCAATCTTCAAAATTTGACATCCCGTAACTCCCTTCAAGCAAGTCTTTTTCCTTGCTCTAACTAATCCGGCGCTGGCTAAGTATTCTCATCTGGAAGGAAAACAGCAAGGGTGAGCGTACAGCTCAGCAAATATAATCATAACTCACTAACAATCATGATAACGATAAAAGCAATAACTGGGAGGGAGAAAAGCACAAGATGTCAATAATCAGGAATCATGAGAGGAAACAGGAAACATCTTGGAACATTAGATTCTCAAAGTTATATTGATTAGGCATTATTCATTTTCATCATTATATCATCTTTGCGGATCCATGATAGTAGGCCGTACTAACCAACGATGCAAGAGAACGAGGAAAGGAATGTGTTCGCTACACATTCTAAAACTATGGCTATATTTTAGGTCTACAACACTCGACCACCGGTTGTATTTCCACTATGCAACACTAAACCAATGACTACATTTTAGGCTTGCAGCACTCGGCCATCTCAAGACGCCCTATATCCCCCGGGGACCAAGGCAATCCTCGTTCTTCCACAGTAGTTTCCTAAAGTTTATCACGAACATCACCCGCTCCCACGAGCGGCCAGAATACGTGGCCAAGTATTCCTTGGGTTTACACCGCGATGGACATGGTAAGCCAAAGGTTACTACCCCTATGAATCATGGTCCTAGTTTCAATATTAGTTCCAACACTTGAAAAGGAAAATCCACATTTGCCATACACATTCATAACTCAAAAAATCCCATTCCCATCACATACATCTCCATCCGGGAGATTATTCCATCACAATGCACAATGTAGATTCCCTTCCATTTACTTGCTCAGTTCGCAACTTTCTATGGGATTCAATCCCGTTATTACAATCCAATTCATGTTCACAAGAAAATTCTGAATTTTATATCTTTGATAATCACGTATCATTTTAGAAGCCTCCTGGACTCGTTTCCTTACTTCTGGTGTCCAAATACACATTTTTGGGGCTTACACTTTAACACAACATTTAGACATCACTTTCATAACAATTAAACGAGGGCAAAGCATTTAATTTCCTATTTATTTTTGAATGAACAGTGTCAAGCCTCTTTTAGAGCATCTAGATGCCGCGAGCGGTTCGATACTTGTGAAATCGGGCGTCCAGTTGATACATATGCACAATTGGGACATGGTGATTCATCTTTTGGGGTCGATTCAACATACAACGAAGGTAAAAACATGCAATTTTCCCCTTTACACTCGGTGAACAGTGTCAGGGCCGATTTAGAGGGCCCGGACACCGCGATCGGGTTGAAACGTGCGAGATCGAACTCGCGGCCGACATATATACATATTTAGGACGTGGGGATTCATATTTAGGGGTCAATTTCATGATACACAGAAGAGAAATGGGAAATCCCCAATTTCATGGGTTAGGATTTCGGTAAAACCAAACCGAGTGAATCGGATACGATTCGAACAAATAACTACATATTCTTGGACCTCAAGGCATGGGTTCATGATTCTAACGTTCACGGTGGGTATCGACACAAAATACTCAACGAAAACAAGCAAAACATTGAAAGCGAACGAGAAGTGAGTATGAGAACACTTGCCTCGACGCGTGCTTTCACTTTTATAACTAGCTCTCGGACGGATTCGGACTCTACGACCTCGATCTCCACCTTTCTCTCACTAAAATCGGCACTCTCTCTCTAGAAGCTTCGGGGCTTGTGGGAAAATGAGGAAAAAGAAGCACGACGTGGCTTAAAAAGGCGCCACCGCTCGAGCGCTCCTCGAGCGAGCATTAGGCAGGCGCGATTCTGGAATTCCCGCTCGAGCAGAGCTCAAGCGGCCAGCGGGCCGACGGAATTCTAGAAAATGTGCTCGAGCCACGGCTCGAGCACACAGCAGACGCAAGCCTGCTGGTAGTGCTTCAGCAACACGAACCCGAATACTTCTCAATTTTTTCTTCCGATACCCCACCTTATTCGTTCCATATGCCTAGTATTGATCACTAGCATACTAATTACCTCATCATTATCAAGTTTTCAGACTTGAAATCTCATGCAATTCAATCACATTCATAAGTTATGGTTCACATTCATAGGTCCATTTTACGCATAAAATTTACAGGAATTCAATTGGGGGGTGTGGGCCGCGGGTTTGGATACCGGCATGCATATACCACGCAAAAACACAGGATTTTGGCTAGCAAATTGATGGGATTTCGTGTTCAGGTCATGGGTCTTGAATTTCTAATGTTAATTCATACATAATACCTCAAATAAATGGTGAAATCCATCCTGACGTGGGATAGGGTTTCGGGGTTGGAAAAATAGTGCAAATCTCGCCAAGTGGATATGAAATCGAAGTATGTTCAAACTTGGGACATGGGTACTATGAAATACAAGCTTGCTTGAGTATCGGAATAAAAATACCCAAAGAAAAATAAAACAAAAGTGTTAACTAACGAAAGAAAATGGTGTGGGTGCACTTGTCTCGAGCCGATCTACAACCTTTCTAACAAACACGAGCTTGGATTTGGACTTGGGAAGCTAGAATCCCTCCTTCTCTCTCAACCCCTTGCACCCTTTCTCTCTCTTCGAACTGAAACTAGAAAAACCGAGAAAGAAAAGTGCTTGTAGAGCTTTTAGATCCCGAGCCGGCGCTTGAGTGCCGACCGGGCACACGACAGGCATGCCCAATCTGCCACACAACGCTCGCGCTGGGCGCTTGAGCGCCCAATGGGAGCTAGCCCTCTATTTTAGGCGCCCGGCATGCCCACACCGCCAAGTCATCCTACAATCCCAAAACTAAATTCTCTCATGTACTTGGTTTAAATCATGATCATATTCACTTGATTATCCTTTAATTAATATTCATGTATCTAGAACTTCACAAAGCCCGGCCAATAGAGCTTTATATTCTATCACATTATTGGTAGCTAGGAATCTGAGTGTCTTTAAATACTTTACCTTTGATTCTTCTGGAGTTATAATGACCATGCTAGGCCCGCTAACCTAATTGGGAAGATGATTTGTCCTTGTACAATACCCATTTTGAAGTCTCGTCATGCTAAAATTCATCTTCATTCTTCTCGAAGCCATCTAGAATCAGGGTTATCATTTAGACTATGAAGTCTGCAAGGGCCTAGCCTTTTATAGACAGCTATGCTCGGAACTCTATATTGAACTCACCCAACTTCACGATCCATTTTATCAAACGTCCGGATACCTCAGGTTTCTATAAGATCACTTTCAGTGGTTGGTCGGTTAAGACGATAATTTTATTGGCTTGAAAGTATGTTGGAGCTTTTCTCACAGAGTTGATCAATGCCAAATTAACCCTCTCGGCATGTGAATACCAAGTTTCCATATCTGTTAGAATTTTACTGACATTATAGATTGGCAATTGTATTTTATATTCTTGTCTGATCAAGACCGAACTTAACACCATATTGAATATGGCCAAATAAATATATAATTCTTCGCCTTCTTTTAGGGAGGATGGGAGTGGAGGGTTGGTGAGATATTCTTTTAATTCTTAGAAGGCCAGTTGATACTTTTCCATCCAATGGAAACCATTCACCTTGGTCTCTCTGAGAATCTTAAATAATGGAAGATATTTTTCTATAGATTTTGTAAGAAATTGGAAGAGGTTATTCCGAATATTTATTTTATTGGATTTAACTTCATCTGGTGTGCTCGAAATATTCCGAAAGTGTCATTTAGGTCACGAATATGGTAGTTGGCTATTAAACTTTTGATGAGTATATCGTCCATGTATACCTCCATATTCATTCCTATTTGAGCCTCAAATATCTTATTTACCAGTATCTGATATGTCGCACTGGCATTCTTCATACCAAAGGGTATAACCTTATAACAGTATATCCCTTGATCGATCATAAACAAGGCTAGTTCCTCATCTTTCAGACACATTTGGATTTGATTGTATCCATAAAAAGTGTCCATGAAACTTAGTAATTCATACTCGGATGTTAAGTCTACCAATAAATCAATTTTCGGCAATTGAAAGCCATCTTTTGGGCATCCTTATTCACATCAATAAAGTCAACACATATTTATCATTTTCTATCACTTTTCTTGATGCATAACATAGGCCAATCAATCCTGGTATTAGACTTCTATTATAAAGCCCACATCGATTAGCTTTTTAACTTCATCTCTTATGGCAATGAGCTTTTCTATGGAGTGGTTCCTTCATTTTGCCGAATCAGTTTATGATTAGGAATTAAGCCTAACTTATGGACCATCACATCAGTCGATATTCCTGGTATGTCTGTTGGCGTCCATGCAAACACATTTGAGTTTCGTCTAAGGAATGTCATTAGCTGCTCTCGTTGTTAAGGAGGGAGAGAGCTTTCAACTTGCATGCACCTTTTGGAGTTAATCGGATTCAGTGGAACTTACATGGTTGATTATCTGGATCGGCTTTATTGAGGGTTGCTTCGTCTTAGAGGTCAAATTCCTTAATCGGTTGATTCGAAACCGACTAGCTTATCTGGGTTAGGTAGCAAATTCGGCCATTGACATGGTCACCCAGCATTTTCCCTACTCCGCATGGGGTCGAAAACTTTATTTTTAAATGTGATATTAATATCACCAGTCCGAACGCCACCAAACAGGGTTGACCCAATATTATATTGTAGACTAAGGGTATGTCGACCACTAAGAACGTTAGTATTCAAGAAGCTATTTTTGTGTATGTCCCTAATGTAACTTCTAACTTAATGGTTCCTTGGATTGGAAGGGGTTTGTTGTCAGCATATATAAGGCACTATCGGCTAATTTCATCTGGCTTCTTTTGAATTTGAATTTAAAGAAAGTATCAAGATTAAAAAATTTTTGAGAATTTTCCTTACAACAAGGACTTGTTTTAATTGGTAATCAACAGTATCGTCCAAAATGAGTATGGATATAATAAGAAGATAAAAATAGAGAGTCATTACATAAGTCATATTATCATTGCTAAAACTAATAACATTATTCCCTATTTCTAGCTTCCATCGCTCGTTGTTGGAAGTTCTCTTGAGACAGTCAGGAACTTTACTTCCAGGTGGCCTTCTAGATATCATGTTTACTACTCCCGTTGCTACCTAGTTAAGAGGTTGTCCATGTTGTTTCATCCCATTATTGTTGCTGTTGCCGAGAATGTGTCTTAGGTCTTTCAAGTACTTACTGAGGTATCCTCTTTGAACAAGGCTTAGCGGTGTTTTGCATCAAAATATTTATCTGAGTGTCATTTATAGGAGTGAGGTTCAATAGTTTATACTCCCTTCCGACGCTTGTTCTATCCTTAATTGCTTCCTGGGACCTTTGGTGGAGGAGAAATTGCTACTCCTATTTTTCCCACTGATTAATCCCGACTGATAGTTTGTATGCTATGGCCTTTTTGTCTCGTCAGCCTTATTAGCGGCAATATATGCTAGGGTGATAATTTCCGCATCAAGGAAGGTCTTAGGCTCTTATCAAACCAAATATTTAAAGAACTCGCCCAACTGTGTAGTAATTATGAAGGAGTTCAAGTTCACATCGTTAGTAAGCTTCAATATTTCTTGGGCTTCCGTATTAAATCGAGTCAAGAAGTGCTTTAGACTTTCATTTGGACCTTACAAAATGCAAATAAGGTGCTACAACTGTTTTTCCTCCCTTCTCCTAGAGTCCGCATTTTGAACTTGAAAGGGAGCTAATGTGTTCTGATCTCCCTTGTAAATGGGAGCTTGCATAAGTCGGTTGAATATTTGACCGTGCATCCTTGAAATAGTTATTGCTTAATTATTCTAATTCTTTCCTCCACCTAGAGGCAGATGTAATCCTTTTTGTACTGAGGAATGTTCTCAGTTCCAAGTAGTTAGCAGATACATGAGAGGCTTGCCAGCTCGGAGCATTCCTCAAAAGGCTGTTGCATGAAGCCTCATCTTAAGCCAAAGGTCTTGCCACATCTTGAGAATTGTGTGAATTTTGCTACTTAGGGCTTTCCTCTTGTGTTTTAAAATTAAGCTGACCTTCGAGCCAAATTAGGTTCCTCTCGATTGAGGCTTCTTGAGCTTCCGAGCCTCTAAGCCGTGGGGTCATCCCTTTAGAGGGATGCCTTTTCCTTCAATTCTTCCTTTCGAAAGTGGAGGCTTGAGAATTAGAGAATGGAGCTCCTAGTAGGTGTTCTTCTAATTTATTGTAAAGAGATTTGAGTATTTCGAATATGGAGTTGACTTGGATTGCCAATGTCTTAACATTTACATTTGTGGGTGGACAAATATCCCCGTGGCTACCCACTATCGAATCATCGTCACTGGAGATGATGTCCTTGGGTGATAAACTCGATTGGATTCTAGTATTAACCATGTTCATTTTGTTGTATTGGATGCGATCTGATTTTTATCATTGAAGGGAACAGATAGCTTGACTACGTTCCCACTGACAATGCTAATGATGCATCTCAGGGTTCAGATTAGCATACGAAATAGGGAGGCAAATAGTTCCATCGGGATATTCAAATAGTAACAGGTCTAATCTTCGCAACTTTAAATTTGAATCCTGTATACCATAGCAAAATGAATTAGAGGTAAAAGATATATAGGACTTACTTTTTAGTATATTATTCGACACTCAAATCAGTAATTTTTTTAAATAGATAAAAAGATAATGAGAAAATAGATGCTGGAGTTGAAAGATGATGGGGATAAGTGTGGATTTGGAGGGCTTTGTTCTACTTGGTGTACTCAAACGTTTGAGTATTTTTTTTCATTTTCTTTTCTCCCAGTTTGTTGGAGATAAATTATATTTATAATTAGGGGGCATGTTTTGCAGGTCAATACTTGAAATCACTACATGGGCAGTGAGCCATTTCAGAGTAATTGTAGAAAGGTATTACTTTTAATATGTAACTATTATTCAAACTTAATGAGAAAATTGCCTGACTATTAATAATGGTGCTGTTTTCTAAATCGAGTTATTAATTGTCCCGTGATGTTCTTTCAATTTTTGATAACCAACTACTCAGATTAAGCCTTTTATTTAATACCTCTACGAGTTGTTATTCGACCGTCTAAATTGGCTTTATTACTTCTTAGCCATTAGAGTTTTGGGCCTTGATTCAAATTTGCATTGAGTTGATCCACGTGAGGTCATAAACCAAACTTATCTCAAAATCGTTATTTTAATTCTACCCTCTTTTTAGGTTATATCGTACTCATGGTCGCAGATTTTGAGCCCGTTTCTGGCTTAAGATTTGTTAAACATGAAATTCCAAATCTGTAACTTCAGTATTGAGAAAGGCAACTGGCAATCCGGTTGGAAGCAAAGTCGGCGACTAATAACAACACAAAACCTGCCGCCTTTTCGATCCCGCCGCTCGTGCTTTATTTTCTTCCATACAACGAAAGTTGAACATTTAAGTTGACGACCATTCATTCAACAATAGTAGTGCGAGCAAAAGTGATTTTACTGCGAAAGTACTATGCCAACCGACGGGAGCAAGCAGTGGCGAGTGGATGTGCCTCCGCCGCCGCGAACGCTCAACGTACAAAAATTCGCCGAGTCACGAGCGGTCGAACTCGAATCGCTTCACTCGATCGTGGCGAATCGGCTAACCAACGATTACCGGTCTCGGAGAAACAAGAGGAGGCGAACAACTGGATTCGACAATCGCTGCGCAAATAATAGACATCGCAAGAGGCAAAAATCGGCAGGGAGAGTTGATTTAAAGAAATCGGAGACAGGCGACAAGTTAAAGAAGCTTCCGCGCCGCATTCGGAGGAGAATTGAGTTAAAGAAGAATCCAGAATGTGGCTTTTGTAATTCGGGAGATGGGACGAAGAGACTGAGAACGCATGTTTGGCATGCGAAACGGTTTACGATGACGAAATTGTGGGGCTTCTACCTTCCTCTTGGTTTGCATGGGAGGTATTTTGAGTTCTTTGTTGGTTGTTTTGATTTCATTGAACTGTGTTCCTTCTATGATCCATACTGTTTTAGTTGTGTAAGGAAAGTTTGAAGATTTTTTCCAAGCATCCATGCCTAAGTGAAGAAGGTGATATGGTTGACAATAAAAGAGCGTATGTGAGGCTAAAAGGGTGTGGGCTAGGTGTTTCTTGTTGCCACGTAGGTGTTGGGACTTTAGGTCGCTCCTGTGTGGGAAGTGGCTGAAATGGAAGTAGGCCGGAGTGTTGTTCACTTGGCTGGATTGAAAGAAGGCCGGAGTGGCTTTCACTTGGCTGGATTGAAAGAAGGCCGGAATGGTTTACACTTCACCGGGTTAGAATTCCGGTGTAAAAATGATCAGAGTGGAATTTTGAAGTAGAAATTCTAGAGTAGAATTCTGGAATGGAATTCCCGGACAAGAATTTCAGAGTGGAAATTCTAGAATGCTACACAAGGCTAGAGTGATGAAATTTGCTGGAGTAAGTTTGGTAGCAGAGCTAAGTTGATGGACAAATCTGGCATGCATCGAAAATCACCTGCAAAGTCAATGCATGCAGCAGAACAGATAATTGACTTTCCAGAATTGGTAGCTAACTTTGCAGAGTAGGTCAACTGTAAAGTTCAGGGCAGAAATGCGACTTTGCAGAGTAGGTGGTAGACTTTGCAGTGCACACGATTGTTCTGTAGAGTAGGTGCCGCGCGGTACATTTGTGTATATATATACGTGTGTACATTGCTGCGTTGTAAGAAGTGAAAAAACACAGAAAAACAAAAGGAGTAGTGCTTTCCTTTTGTTCTTTGTTCTTCGAGTGGTTTGTGTAGCCTGGGTTTTTGTGACCAAAATTTCATAGTGTGATTTTGTGGACTAAGTGTCTCGTGGTTTTTCTTTCTTATTGAGAAAAGGGTTTTTCATGTAAAAACTGTGTGTTCCAATTTTTTCCAGTCTCTTTGTTGTGTGTACGTGCACTTGTCATCTTTGTCCTCACGGTTTCCCAGACCGACTAGCATTCTCTTCCCTAATAAGTGGTATTAGAGAGAGGTTATTCATGTCGGTGTTAAAATCTGTTGAAGCTGATGGAGGTGGGAAACAAGATGATCTGTTTGAACGGCACAAACTATAATACTTGGAAGAGTAAAATGGCCGACTTGCTGTTCGTAAAGACAATGCATCTTCCAGTATTTGCGGCACAAAAGCCTGAGGCGAAATCAGATGAAGAATGAGGTTTTGAGTATAAACAGGTCTGTGACTATATTCGGCAATTTGTGGACAACAACATGTACAATCACATCCGAAATGAGACCGATGTGAATACATTGTGGGAGAAACTAGAAACTCTCTATGCTTCTAAGACCGGTAATAACAAGTTGTTTCACTTGAATAAATTGATACAAGTGAAGTACAAGGAGGGAATGCCCGTTGCCGACCATCTAAATGAATTTCAAGAGTGTGTTGACTGGCTGAACGACATAGGCATCAAATTCAAGGACGAAGTGTTGGGTTTGTGGCTCCTAACGACTCTTCCAGACTTTTGGGAGGTGATACGGATTACCATAGTCAATATTATTCCAAATGGTATGGTGATCCTAGAAATGGCAAAAGGAGCTGTGTTAAATAAGGAGATGAGGCATCGATGTAGGCCTCTTCTTCCTCTCAACACTCCGATTTGTTGGTCACGGAGTCCCGAGGAAGGAATAAAGGACGTGGCCCAAAGTATGGAGAGAAGGGCCGCAACAAGTCCCAGTTGAGGTACCAGAATCTCAAATATCATTACTGGGGAAGAAAGGCTATATCAAGAAATATTGTTACAAGTGAAAACGTGACAATAACGGAGAAAGTAAGGAGAATAAAGCTTGGAAGGAACGAGGTGAGAAGGCCTCGGTCTCAATCGTCATCGAAGGAGATCTTCTGTTGACATGTGATGTAGAGGATGTGGTAAACTTGACCGATCATGAGTCCAACTGGGTAGTGGATATAGGCGCTTCACTCCACGCCACATCCTAAAGGGGACTATTCTCATCTTATACTCCTGGAGATTTTAGAGTGATAAGGATGGAAAATGAAGGAATGTCACGAGTTGTAGGCAGAAGTGACGTGTCGCTTGTCACCAACAATGGGACGAGGTTGTTGCTGATAGACGTCCGGCATGTGCCTAATATTCAGCTGAATACAATGTCAGCTGGCAGACTAGACGATGAAGGGTATTGCAACACCTTCCGTGAGGGAGCATGGAGTTGACTAGAAGGTCTCTAGTCGTTACCTGTGGAAAGAAGGTCTCCGGCTTGTATGTGGTGTATGCTTCTGTTGTGGCTGGAGAAGTGAATATTGCTAGCAGTGAGGGGTCCTTAAATTTGTGGCATTGCCTGCTGGGCCACATGAGTGAAAAAGGGTTGACCAACCTAGCTAAAAAGGGCCTTATTCTAGAAGTAAATGAGACCGGCTTGAGGACTTGCCCTCACTGCGTGGCAGGAAAGTAGCGGCGAGTCTCATTCCAAGGAGACTCGTCCACCAAGAAGGCGGAGTCGCTTGAACTGATACACACTGATGTATGTGGGCCGTTCAAAGAAAAGTCATTTAGATGAGCACAATACTTTATCTCGTTTATTGACGACTGCTCTAGGAAGTTGTCAGTGTACCCACTCAAGACCAAGGACCAAGTCCTTGGAGTATTTGAGCATTTTCATGCTCTAGTTGAATGGCAGATGGAAAGGAAATTAAAGTGTCTTTGAAGTGATAATGGCGGTGAGCACACTGGGGTTTGTGATGCTTATTGTCGGTTTCATGGTATTTGACACTAGAAGACATCGCCGAAGATGCCATAGTTGAATGGGGTGGCTGGACGAATGAATCATATGTTGATAGAGAGAGTCAGATGCGTACTCTCTGAGGCGAAGTTCCCCGGAATATTTTGGGCAGAGACTTTGAGAACCGCCGCCTATGTTATCAATAAATCACCATCCGGTTCACTAAATGGAGAAGTCCCAGAGAAGTTATGGTCCGGAAAAGAAGCGCCTTATGACCACCACTGGGTATTTGGGTGCAATACCTTGGTCCACGTTCCAAAGGATAAAAGGATAAAGTTGGAGCCGAAGACAATGCAATGTGTTTTCCTAGGCTATGGGGAAGATGAGTTGGGATTTTGACTTTATGATTCAGTTGAGAAAAAGCTTGTCAGATCAAGAAACATAGTATTTGTAGTGGATGAAACTATTGATGACGTCGGCAAAGAGAAGAAGGCCGTGTTAGACATTGGTTGGACTGACAAGATGAGTGTTAATATTGTCCGACCGGTACCTCTCTGTCAAGAGGTTGACGGCCAAGGTGTGGTTGGAGAAGATAATGAGGAGATACTAGTGCCGAATGAAAATGTGGATGGAGAAAACGCTGTAGAGCCGATTGAGATCTTTCTTATTCGACGATCTTCAAGAGAACGACAGCCATCTGTTCGCCTGTTAGCCAGTGAGTATGTTTTGCTCATTGATGGATGAGAGCCGGAAAGCTTCAAAGAGGCTATGGAAGGCGAACACAATACAGCATATAAGAAAGCCATGCAGGATGAGATGGGCTCGTTGCTTGAGAACTATACGTTTGAGCCGGCTGAATTGCCGAAGGGAAAGCGAGCCTTAAATAACAAATAGGTCTTCCATTTGAAGACTGATGAAAGCATCTCGCAACCGAGGTACAAGGCGAGACTGGTGGTGAAAGGATTCAACCAGCGAAAGGGCGTCGACTTTAATGAGATTTTTGCTCCTGTTGTAAAAATGTCTTCCATTCCAGTGGTGCTCGGATTGGCCGCCATCCTTGACTTAGAAGTAGAGTAATTGGATGTGCGGATAGTTTTTTTACACAGTGATCTTGAGGAGGAGATCTACATGGATCAGTAGGAGGGATTCTGGGTTAAGGGAAAGGAACACTTGATGTGTCGTCTAAAGAAAACCCTGTATGGGCTAAAGCAAGCCCTGAGACGATGGTATAGGAAGTTCGAGTCTATTATGGTGGATCAAGGCTACCGGAAGATTACTTCGGATCATTGTGTCTTTGTTTAGAGGTTTTCTGTAAATGGTTTTGTCATTCTCCTGCTCTATGTAGATAATATACTGATCGTTGGGCGAAATATCTCTCGGATCACCGAATTGAAGTGACAGCTTGGAAAATCCTTTGCCATGAAGGACTTGGGGCCGACGAAGCAGATTTTGTGTATCAGAATATTTCATGACCGTAAGGTAAAGAGATTGTGGATGCCCCAAGAAAATTACGTGGAGAAGATACTCCAACACTTCAACATGGACAAATCTAAACCGGTGAGCACTCCACTGGCGAGTCATTTTAGATTGAGCAGTCGACAGTGTCCGACCTCGGATAATGAAAAAGTTGGCATGGGAAGCGTACCTTACTCGTTGGCCGTGGGAAGCTTAATGTACGCTATGGTCTGTACCAGGCCGGACATTGCACATGCCATCGGCACTGTTGGCCGATTTCTGTTGAATTTTGGTAAGCAGTATTGGTTAGCAGTGAAATGGATATTAAGATATCTTCGGGGGACTTCCAAGATGTGTCTATACTTTGGAAGTGACAAGTCTCTGTTGGTTGGATACACTGATACTGATATGGCCGGTGATGTTGACTCCCGAAAGTCCACTTCAAGATATCTGGTCAAGTTTGCCAGAGGAGCTGTTTCTTGGTAGTCGAAGTTGCAGAAATGCGTTGTTCTTTCAACCATTGAAGCAGAGTTCATTACTGTGATTGAAGCTAGTAAGGAGATGTCATGGATGAAAAAGTTCATCCGAAAAATTGGTTTTGAACAAGAGAAATACGTGGTGCTTTGTGATAGCCAAAGTGCTATACAGCTCCGAAGGAACTCCTCATTCCACTCAAGATTGAAATATATTGATATTTGATATCATTGGGTGAGAGATGTTATTGACACGGGACTGTTGTCACTGGAAAATGTCCGAATTGAGGAGAATGGATCAGACGTAATGACCAAAGTACTGCCAAAGAGGAAAGTTGAAGCTTATTGCAGTATGGCTGGACTGATGGATTTAGTTTCCCCACGGTCATGAGGAGAAATTTGTTGGGACTTTAGGTTACTCCCGTGTGGGAAGTGGCCGGAATGGAAGTAGGCTGGAGTGGTGTTTACTTGGCCGGAATGGAAGTAGGTCGGAGTGGCTTTCATGTGGCCGGAATGGAAGAAGGTTGGAGTGGTTTGCACTTCACCGGGTTGGAATTCCGGTGTGAAAATGACCAGAGTGGAATTCCGAAGTAGGAAATCCAGAGTGGAAATTCCAAATTGCTACACAAGGCCGAAGTGATGAAATTTGCCAAAGTGACTTTGGTAGCAGAATTGAGTAAGTGGACAAATTTAGTATGCGTCGAAAATCACCTGCAAAGTTAGTGCATATAACAGAACAGATAGTTGACCTTCCAGAGTTGATAGCCGACTTTGTAGAGCAAGTCAACTGTAAAGTTCAGGGTAGAAAGGCAACTTTGCAGAATAGGTGGTAGGCTTTGTAGTGCATGCGATTGTTCTGCAGAGTAGGTGCCGCGCGGTACATTTGTGTATATATATATGTGTGTACATCGCTGCATTGTAAGAAGTGAAGAAACACAGAAAAACAAAAAGTGGTTTGTGTGGCCAAGATTTTTGTAACCAAAATTTTATAGTGTGATTTTGTGGACTAAGTGTCCCGTGGTTTTTTCCTCTTAATCGGAAGAGGGTTTTTCACTTAAAAACTGTGTTTCAATTTTCTCCTATCTTTTTATTGTGTGTGTGTGCATTTGTCATCTTGTCCTCACGGTTTTCTAGACCGATCGGCATTCTCGTCCCCAACGGTAGGAGCCCCGTGGCGTATGAGACATCTTGTCAGATATGACCTTTTCTAGAGTCTGATTGGCTTGAGGTGATTGTTAGGGAGCTTAGCTATAGAGAGAACGTTGTTCTAGGCAATGTTCTTTATTAAACTGCACGCCTTGGCTTTTTCTTGCCAAAAGATGGTATCTCTTCCGTAGCATCAACAGTGGTGGTATTTATGGATGGAAAAGATGAATGGCATATGAGCCATCCCGTTGGAGTTGTTATGATATTACAAGGTCAGCGCAATTTGATTATTGCACGTGGCCCATGCAAAGTAATGATGGTTTTCTACTACCTTGCGATGATTGAAGTTTCTGTGAGGTCACTTTCGTGAAATCATTCACCTCTCATTGTTAGATGTTGTTTTATGAGTCATTTCAATTGTCATAAATGAATTGGCAGAGGAGCAGAGCTGTGTGAGGTCAAGTTGTTCCGTGAAAGACAGAAATTGGCTGTACAAGGCTGAGTTGGCCTACACAAGGCCAAGACTGGCTGTACAAAGCCGAGCTGACCCATGCTATTGCAGTCTCACTTCAGAATTTCACTAGTCCTTGTCAAATTGATACAAAAGTGTCTGTCTTTAGCTAAGTCTTTCTCTTTTTTCCCTCTTGTTGTCCTCCAGTAAGGAGGAAGTAACTGGACTCAACTCTTGTTTCCAACATTTGGAGGTCTAATACTTTTCTGGAAGTTTTATATGCATTGTTTCATTACAAAACCTTTTAATAAGCAAGCATTTCTAAGAAAAATTTTCATACTAAGAAGCTGACATCTTAAAAGCCACAACAAGTTACCGTCACTACAAGAGTTTGAGAAGATTTGTGGCTTCTGTTGTCATGAATTTTTATGAAAAGAAATGGCACTTACTTGTGTGTCTCTTATTTGTGTTGATTTAGAGGAAGGGGATCTAGGGCTCTCTTGAAGTGGTACAAGCAAGGAGCAGTTGTACATGATGCAAGCTACTACGGTGCTGTTCAGTTGGCTGGTCCAGAGGCACGCGTTCCCTTTCTTTGACTTAAAATTGCTGAAAGTTCATTGTATTGAAAAATGATTTTTAGTTATGATTATGAGGAAAATAGTACTCTACCGAAAATGTATGTAGAAAAGAAGAATATCATTATTTTTATTTTCTTTTTTTGGTTGTGGGTTGATGTGACAATGACCGAGTCATGTTTTCGTTACAAAAAAGAGTACGCCGGGAGTATAATTCTCTTATTATTATAATGATAAAGGAAATCAGTTTTTGTGATCACGCTGTCCATTAATAAAAGGGTAATTTTCTGTTCATTGTTCATGTTATGGACCATGTTCCACCAGTTCTTTATTAATTCATAAACCCCAAATTCATTTATTGCTGTTCGTATCATCTTCTTATACTTTTCCAGGATTTGTTGTTATCAATCCTTGACATGGTGTTGACACCTTCTCCGGCGGCTCATGCTGAAGATGTTTCCAAACACTTGCTTGCTGGTGATGCATATGGAAGCGCCATAGTGGGTTGAGACCCTTCCTATGAACTCCTATGTAATTGCACAAGAATCTCAAGTTATAATTATGATTTCTTCTACTTCCTCTGCAGCTTCACCATGATTCTGCTGATTCTCAAATCATATGCCCAGTAACGTATATGTGGCGACCGTTTCATCAGCAGGTTAATGATATTGGTGCAGGGCATACAAATAGTGATGGAAATAATGAGAAATTAAGAGCTGTGTGTCCCACTGACAAGCATCAGCTATGGATGTGGATTCATCCCTCAGCTTTTGGCGAAGGATATGCAGCACTTAAGTCTGCTTGTCAGGCAAAGGTACATTTTAGCTGCAACATCTTATTACATCATGGAACTTCTCTCTTCCCTATATTTAATTTGAGCACCAATTTTAACTATCTCAAAGTTATTAAAGCCAGGATGATGCAAAAGAATGTAATATTCTTGTTGGTTGTAATGCATAATTACGAACACGTTTCTGTCCTTTTCTACTGTTCTTAAGCAATTTTTATATTATTAACATGCCTATTTCACTTGCAGCATGTTATTCACAATTTGATCTTATGCTTTCAATTCTCAGGCAGATGAAACTGGTGTCACAGTTGATTATATTTCTCTTGAAGGTCAACTTGCTAGGTTGGAAGTTATGGGATCAAAGGCACTTCAACTTCTTAAAAAAATATTGAATCCTATTACCTGGTGAGTCGTCCATCCTAGGCAGCTCATTTGAGCTAGGTCATCATGGTAGTTATTTAGCACCTATGCATCTGGTTGATTTTGAAACTAGATCATGACATAGATTATGCTGTTAGAAAACCATGCATATAGTCAGCGGGGAAAATTTTGACTCGATAATTAATTATGCACAAAATTTGGATCTTGCTTGCTGGGATTTATATAGAAACACTTCAATTGCAAGAAAGATATGAGTGGGAAGGGCGTATATCTAACTGCTACATGTTTTCTTGTTATTGCCTTAGCAGTTTCTCAGAAGATTCTTGGCAGTTGAAGAAATGTTCAGTTGTAGGGGGTGACAACAGCAATGAGAGTAGGCAGCGTGTCCTTCAGAAAGAGGACTGTATTTCTTCCCGTGCAGTTGTGCCTCTTATAGTTGCAGATCCACGATCCTTAAGAGGCTTATTGGAAGATAAAACCGAGGAGCAGTCTGTGTCAACGGGGGGCTTGGACAGGAATGAAGGACTTTCTGCCTTGCAGTCAAAACCTGCTGAGGAATACACCAGCTCTAATTGCAAGGATCTGTGGGATGTGAGCAAAGGGATTCATCCTCCTTTGGAAGAGAGTGTTCTCTGCATGGAGAGACATCATAGACGCCTGGATTTCTTCTGCATAAATGATAAAACTTTTGGACCATTACATATATCAACTACAGCCAAGTGTTTGAGATTGTGCCCCATTATCCTCTTAAGAAACACTAGTCAGGCAGGCTCGCTACAGGGGTATTCATGTCCCATTCTCTACTCCCTTGGCTGTGAACCTACATGAAGTATTAACTGAAAACATTATTTAGTGTAGCATTGTGTTGGTATATGATTATGTCCCCTGATTTCCTCTAATTGATACTCTGGCTTATCAAAAGGGTATAACTATAAACTATTTTTTTGCTGCTTCCAAAGTGCATAAGCTCACTTTTAATTATCATGACATTTTTTTTTTGACAAAATATTGCTCCACTTTTTTGTATCCCCAGTGTTTCTATAAGCAAGTTTTGGCTTCTTGTTCCTGAATTTTTTAGTTTGTGAGAAATCCTTTGTTCCTTGTAAACATTTTCTTTTATTTTCGAAAATATAGAGTGAGTGTATTCTCTTTCCTTCAATGACATAGCACCAGTGGCGGGGGCTGGGGCTGGGGCTGGGGCTAGGGTGACCTTGATCAATGAAGTTGCGTGCACTTTTGCTTCAGTATTCACAAATGAAGATGTTGCCCCCATTTGATGGATGGTTGAATCTTAAGAGTTCTCTTCAATGGATCATCCTTTCATCTTAATTATGTATTGTTTTTTGTGTGTGGGAGTCTTGGCTTAATTTATAGTTTTGCTCTTAAATATTTATAATAAATTTAATTTTTGCATTTGATCTGTATTTGCTGAAAAAAAAAAAAAAACGTAGAATTCTTTTACTAACAATGAACAGTTTTGAATCATCAGTATCAGTTTTTTGCCTTTTGACTGTGGCATTTATCCTTGTCAAGTACTTTCTCCTCTATTGATGTGCATCTGGTTTTCCATTAAGATTCAACTAAAAATTACTGTGAGTTACAATCTCAGCAGTTTGTTTAATATACTGATGATTCAGAATTATTGCTATTTGACTTTCTAGTTTCAACACTTAGTCGCATCATGCAGTATCTTCCTGACAATTTTTCATTGGGGGACTTGTTCATTCTTTCTCACATTCATTTCATTCAAATGTTTAAGTTTTCTTTGTACTATTTGTGAAAGCACAGTAATTAGCAATGTCTGTGTTAACACAAATTCTTTACCAGTAACCATTAACATGTGGTGTTTATTACTGTCCAGATGGTCAATCATTCTCCCTCTAAGCTGGGTCAAGGCTTTCTGGATCCCCCTTATCTCCGCTGGAGCTCATGCTGTAGGGTTAAGGGAGAAGCACTGGATTGCTTGTGAAGTATAAACTTCGGCAAACTGTGCTGTTTGAATGAGTTATTGTGCGACATTATGCATTAATTGCTCAATTTCTTCTTGCAGGTTGGCTTGCCTGATTTTCCTTCTGACTTTCCTGATAGCAGAGCATACTCACACTTTAAGGAAACTGAAGCTGCAGCCATCAATCGAAAAATGGGACTTCGTCCTCCTGCTGTTAGACCCTTAAAAGTTCCCAATAAACCTCCTTGGAATAGCATCTACTTTGCTTTTGAAAAAGGTTCTCCTCAAGTGAACGAAGCTCATTCTTCTAGCAGTATAGCAAGTGATGGTAGCATAATGCCAAAGGCTAATGGTGAAATTACTGATATATCGAGTATTGCTCATAATGGTTCCTTGTCTATATTTGTTGCAAGGACATCAAATATGCTGAGTGAGTTCTTAAATGAAATACCCGGTGGTCCTTTTCTGTTATTCCCTTATGGGCCAGATGGGAAGAGTTTCTCCAGCTTTGTCACGGATGAAGTGAAGATTAGTCAGGCTTCTAATATGGCTCCTTTATTAAATCCTGACAAGAGACTGTGTTACGTTAGAGTTCGATTGCATGCTTACAGGGAAGGTGTTTTTGAAGAGGGAGCAGTTGTTTGTGCCCCTTATTTTTCTGACATAGCTTTGTGGACTTCAAGGTAGTAAGTTCTCTGAACTTCTGTTCCATGCCTATTGTCTGAACTTTTGTTGCATATGAAGTTCCTTTGGGTGAAATTATCTCCCGAATGAAACATCATAAATACAAATGAAAGCAATTCTTCTTATACTTTTCCCCTGATTCCCCCATTATTCTTGTTGTGTACCTTAAATTTGCATTTAACCCGAGGAAATTTGATTAGAACTTTTGAATTCTTCAATTCAGACTTGGTACACCACAAACAAGAACAAAAACTTCAAAGGAAATAGGATTCAATCTCCGGGGTATCCTCTAATGCTAAAGTTAGTCTTCTAGATGCAACCATTGAATTTTTGAAGGGGCCAGTGGAAGATAGAGAATGAGTAAGCAAGAAAGAGAGCAGAGGACTCAGCTCTAAAGTGGTCCTTCCTATTTTCTGAGGAATCAATTTCTTATCTCTCTTCCCCCCCCCCCTCTTGCAGCAAGAAGGGGTCGTTATTTATGGTGCTGCTTGGAGGTAAATCCTCAAAAGTAGTTTCTCGATCAGGCGATTGACCCCTTTGAATAGAGTGGAAAATCGGTTGCCAACTGTTACAGTTAGCAACTGCATCGTCTGTTTCTTGTTTGCTGATAGAACTGTGGCAAACTAAGCCTGTTGTGAGCAATTGATTGGTGGTTGCCTGGAAGATGGATCACAATTTGGGCAACACGTGACGGCTGTTGGTCTTGGTCTGATCCCTTCAAGTTGAAGGTGATTCGGACTTTGACTCGCATGGTATTGGACTTTTGTCTTAATTGGGCCCGCACATGATTTGTTTGCACCTGGGCTCTCTTCCTTCCTCCTCTTGGGCCTATTAATTGGGCTTGCCTCCATGTTTAACTTTAGTCCGACCTAGCAATAGCCCCCTAACCTTGGAGTCCAAATTTTGGCTTCAAGGTTGTATGTTTGGCCCAGGTCTGGTTGATAGTTCCCATGCAAGGGTATTCCTTTCAAATGAAGCTAATCCATCAAATCTCCATGTCACTCCAGTTAGCTTATTCATTTATAGTGTATTTGACTGGTAATAATGGCAAAGATTTCGTCTCCTTATTCTGCATGGTTACCGTTTTGTTTTGTTGCCCGAAACCCATTGTTTCCAGTCGAACCTACAGTCTATAAGAAGAGGGTTGGTTTGCCTTCATTTTATCCATTACTTTCTTCCTCTCAGTCGCCGTTATGATGGAGTTGGCAAGCTTTCTCAAATTTTTCTTTGCTTAGAGAATCATTGGCTGAGTCAGAGAGGGTGGAGAGATCACCCGGAAGAGGTGTCCCCTTAAGGGCTTATGATGAAGATTGTTTTGGTTTTTTTCTTTTAGACAATGAACCACCTTGGTTCCTTTCTTTGAAGCTGCTCCACCAGCTGGATTGCCATCCCAACCGGGCGTTCTGCTGGGGAATCTTGTGCGTCAGGGGCCTTTCTTGCTCCTCTGTTCGTCTTTGACTGGACTAGCAACTGAGGCAGAAGCAACTTTGGCTGGCTTTCAGTTGCTGATGCCATCTCACAGGGGATAGACTAACTGGACGTCGTAATGAATGTTTCGGGAGGATGTTATTACTGCAGAACGGTCATCTATTCTTGTGACCTGAAATCATTTGCCTGTTCCTCTATCTACCTTCCTTGCACCTTCTTTGGATAGGGCTGATAGAGAAGGAAAGGCTGTGAATTGCTTGATTGGTGTCCAGTTTTGAAGAGTATGGGACTTTCTTTGTATTTGGATTCCTCCTTTCCTCTTTCCATAGGGGGAAGACTTTGCGATGAGTAGTCACCATCTCCTTATGACCTGGTTCCCATCTTGGTCTCATTCCTTGGTGTTCTCTGTAGTGGGTGGAATGGATATCTTGGTCTATATCTCGCTTCTTATATGAGGCATCGTTGAAGTTTTGCATGATGACTCAGCTGCGGCTACTAATGATTGCCACCATGATGTCTCTTTTCTTCCCTTTTTTTGGGTCTTTCGATTCAGCGCCCATGTGTAGAGATGTAACTTGTACATATTTCAAACTGGAAATGCATAAAATATTAAAATATTTTATTTTTGTACACATATTGATTTGTTCAGATTATTGATTTTATCACTTTTCCCTTAGACTCATGTATATTTGCTTGGAATACATTAAAGCAGCGACTAACTAGTAAATCTGATTGACATATTTCTGGGATCACTAAATGTACTTGGGGTTCCACTGTACTGAAACTTTATGTTAATAATTGATTGTTGAGAGTCTCAACAACGTGGATATGTGGTACCTGGGAATTCTTCCTAGTTCAAAAATTGAGAAATAAAGCCTGGATCTGCAGAATCCTTCATTCATAGGACTATTTCACGAGTCCAATCTTAATCTTACGAGCGTCATCCACCCGTTGTCAAGGGCTAAAGGGATTCATAGAATTCTTATTAGGTTTGGACGATTTGTCTTGTTGTGATGGGATGATGTCAGTGTAACTATATCTGCCTGAGCTTGAAACAACTGACTAGCAATGCATTTAATGCACCTCAGTTCCTTAGGGGGATTTGTTTTTCCTCCAACTTAACACGTCATCTGGCTAGCTATCGTCCACTTTCTTCATTTGAAGGTGTTGTTTGGAGGGAATGATTAGCTTGCCATAATGCATCATTTGGCCTGGGAGATATGTTGTCTTGCATCTAGGTACCACCTCAGACGCGTTACTTTGAAAAACAATACGACTTTGTTGGCTTTTGATTTTGGCGCTCGATCTATTTAATCCTAATTTTTGAGTTGTAGAACAATATTCTCATCAACTATAATAGTTTCGAATTCTCAGGCTTTCAAATTCGTCGTCTCTGTTTTTCTTCATTCATCAATGGCGCTGTGACGATTTGATGGTTCTTCTTGCGGAGTAGCCAATATTGCCTCATCTTTGTCTCTTTTTGATGTGTTCGGCCTCTACAATAAGTATAACATTCCTATCTCCATCCCCTATATGATTCCTGCATATGAGAGGATAGGGCTTCTTCCCCTTGAGAAGGTTTTATTACGATTTATGAGGCTCATTTGAAGAGTAGGTTTCATATCCCCATAGCAAGGAAGTTCATAGAAGTAATGGACGCTTTTCGTATCTCCATAGGATGACTTAACCATAATTCCATCCGATTTATGGTGGCCTTGTGTGTTTTCTTGTGTCGGAACTTGATGAGACTGGATGCAAGATGATGAAAATTATTTTTTGGTTCAATAAAGAGAGACTGGAATTTCGGTGACTCCTTGGATTGAGGTTAATATTAGTTGGGGAAATTTTAACTCTATCAAGAAATAGAAAGACTGTTTCTTTTTTATAAAGGTTAACAACAACTAGATCTTGTCTAATAAATGGAGGGATGTAAATTTGGTATTCTGCCACTACAGTTGAGGGTGAGACTTTCGGTGTCAAGCCTCTGATGGATCTTGTAGTGAAGCGCCCTGATGAGTTGCATGAAATTGGTAGTTTCCTTATTTCAGACACTTTGAAAGCCATTGGCCGGTATGTCGTTGGGGGGTGATGCCGTGGCTGACATTCTACCTCGCCCCAAGAAGAGGCATAAGGGATTAACTTTGAGGTCTTCCCGGGGATTCACATTGAGGCAAATCATCCCGAAAATCCTCCTACCCATATATCAACTGCCCAAGTTACCATTTCTTCTTCTTGGGGCAAGCTATCGGCCGAAATTGAGATCTTCTTACAGAGTCAGGATGATGAGGAGGGTGCGGAGGAAGTAGCACAATCCTGGGTCCCTCTTCCGATTCCTTGCCCAGCAATACTCTCCTAGAGGGTTCACCCTTTGGCTACACCCATGGAGGAGGGTCTTGCTCGAGCTTTACCATCTGGGGAGGTTCCTTTTCTAGCTAGGGATGAAGGAGTCCTGTTTGTGGCTTTAGACGAAGAATCGGATGTTTCTCGTCATCCTGCAGGTAGGAGTATGCCCGTCATATTGTTCCCTAATCTTACTCAGTTTGGGGTCTTGGAGGTGCCTCATTCTGTTCAGATCTGGTCCAGAGGCACCCTCCCTGGTTGCTCGTGTTGTTTCTCCAAGTCAAGTAGCTTATTGGGGCGACTTCGTTGAGGCAACGCCTCCCATTCAGGACACAGGTATGCATTTGTGATCTATCCCCTGGCTTGAGGGAAACATTGGATATGAGGACTCTCAAGGAACACTTGGCGTTGATATTCCCCTTCACCAGGCAGTTCCTTCTTCTGTTCCTGACATAAACACATATCCGAAACCCGCCATCTGGCCTAAGGCAACTACATGCTATGAGCCTTCGCTAGACTCACTTGGTCCTGATAGCCCTCTCACTCAAGAGGCTCTTCCCATTTGTTGTTGGTTTCTTTCAACATCTCCCAGTACCAAAGAGGCTGGTCCCTTTTCTGAACATTTTGTAAACGTTGATCTTCTTTCCGAAGAGGTATCTCTTTTCTTTTGTTTTAACTTAAATATTGTGTCTTCCGAAAAGGTAGTTCCTAACTTATCTTTTGTAGTCCTTTACCTTGGTTGATCGGATTAGGCGTTGGTTTCTCCTTTTTAGAGCAAGAAGTGAGGTGCTTATCCAATTCATATAAAAGCCATGAAGCAGAACGGTCTTTGGAATCCAGAGTTCATCCCGCCATGAGGCCAGGGTGGAGGATTTGGAGGACAAGATCAATGTTCTGGAAGATGAACTAGCTGAGTGCGGACGCAGGGCTTGGACTACTGAATATTGAATTGATGTGTTTAAGGACCAAGTGAATGCTGCCAAAGATAGGCCTGTGGCCTAGGAAACATGGGCGCTGGACGCTTGTGCTAGAATCTCTGAGTTGAAGAACTCCATCTGATTAGCTAGAGGTGAAGCAGTGGAGGCGAACAAGCATGCCGCCACTATCAAACATATAGTCGAGGAATGACAAAGCGTATTGTCTTCAGCTTACTAAAAAGCTTCAAAGGAGCATCCACCCTGAAGAGCTTGATCTCTTCTTGAATTCCTGATTTGATGAGAGTTTTAATCTTTGTAAACCTTGGTTTCTTTGAAGTCTCCTGATTTTTGTCTCAGCTCCGTAGTTGTAAGGAATTTAGAAGTTTCTTTTCTATCGAAAATGATGGATTGTGAAGCCAATATGAATTGTGAAGTTCCTAATCTTGAGCATGAGCCCACGCCGGACGTTACTCCCACTAGTCATCCTTCTCCCCATTTTTAATGAGGACTTCTTGGTTTACTTTTGTAATATTTAATGTTATGGTTGATCATAGCCTTTATATCTTGATACAATTGATAACATTGTCCATTAGTTCATATGCTATGTTAGTCTAGCCCTCGAGCGTATGTTCTTTAATTTGTAGACCATATGATTGCTAAGTTGGCTTCCAACTAAATCATTAAATTATCTTCCTTAGATTGATCAGATCCTTGACCTAGACCATGTGGTTTAAAGATGCAAGACCTCTTTTAAAGTGGGGACTCATCAACTATTCTTGAAAGCATCCTTGAGGTTTAACATTTAAGACCATAATTTTCCCCAAATGAGTTCAATCGGACTTCTACCCATTTTAGGTTTTGTCTCCCTTGGAGTGGCATTTGATTCTTTAGTCTTTAACCCTCAGACCTTGATTTTGATGGTGTGTGACCATCTAAATGGTCGTTTTGCCCTTTGTTGGACCAACACCTTAGATGACCACCCATTTAGGTGGTACCAATACTGGATGGGGAGTTGGAACCACTCACTAAACTCAGGGTTAAACTTGGTTAGTATACTGTATTTCAACACTTTATATAAACATGGAAAAAGCAAGATTGAATTTAAATAGAAATATTATTAATTAACAAATGAATTGCTACACAATACAAGTAGATCAAAGTGATGGGAAGGACGTACCTTCGGGCTTCTAAGCTTGATCTATCACTAATAGTATTTTTTTAGATGATGGTCATTTCACGTTTGTGGGACAAGTTTTCCTGCTTGAGTGCATAATTTATGTGTTCTGGTGCACTACTGACACAAGAATGGCCCCTCCCATGTTGGGAATAATTTGTTCCTATGTGCTAGTTTTCAGGTAGCCTTGATATTTTTTAATACTAGGTTGCCAACTTTAAATAGTCGCACCTTCACCCTTCGATTATAGTACCTTGCTACTCTCTGCCGGTATTTTGAGTTTCGAATTTGTGTAATGTTCCATGTTTCCTTTAAGTTTTGCCTCAGGAGTTAATTGTGATTGAAGTTTGACACCCCATAACTAGGAAGGCTGATCTCTATTGGGATTACAGTTTCTGTTTCAAAACATAAGCTGAAAAGAGTCTCCCCTCCTTTTTTCTCAAGATGTCGTCCAGTAGGCCAAAAGTACTAAAGAAGGTTCTTCGATTCAAACCCCTTTGGCTTTGTCTAGTTTTTCCTTTAACCCATTGACAATCCTTACCTTGGTTTGTCCATTCATTTGAAAGTATGAGACTAATGTATGGACTAAGCAGATCCCGAGCCCTAGACAATATTTTGTGAATCTCTTGTCAGAAAATTGAGTACCGTTGTTAGTAATCACCGCCTTGGGATTTCTGAACCTACACATAATATTTTGTTGCAGGAACTTGATTGAATTTTGCTCAATGATCTTGGCCAGCAAGGAGGTATCTACCCATTTCTTAAAGTAATCAATGTTAGTGATGATAACCTTCTTTGTCCAATTGCCAAAGAAAAGTGTCCTAGTATATCCAGCCCCCATTATGTAAAAGACTAAGGAGCCTGTAATGCAGTTTGCTCTATGGGGGGCTATCTTGGGATGTTTCAATAGATTTGACAACTATTATATTTTTTAACAAATTCCATAATGCTTTTCTTCATAGTCAGCTAATAATACTCTTGCCTCATAATTTTGAAGGAAAGATTCTTTCCTTCCATATGTGTTTACATTGGGGTCAGGCAGCACATATGGAGAATTGAATAGCCCCTTCGATACAAAAATCTATCTGTGATCATGTACCATATTGCTGTCTTTGTTATACACTTGGCCTCCGCTTCATCACTGCCAACTTGGAGGTCATCGAGGTATGGACTAATCCAAGTTTTCTCATCCAACACTTTAGAGAATTTCGATTAGCACTTCTATACTTGGCCTTTGTAGAATCTCTCTCACATCTCAGGAATATTGTTCAGGCAACTCGATGTTGTTATTTTGGAAAGATAATCGGCCTTCCAATTCTCTTCCCTTGGAATGTGGATAAGTTTATACTGAAACGAGTGTTGATACTATAAGAGAATTGGAATGGAGAGAAATTACATGAGTTATATCATTGTTGCTAAAACTAATGATTTCTTTCCCTATCCCTATCTTGTTAGAGGAGGATTCATCTGGACATCCCTGAGTTATAGCCTCTACTAGTCTAGTTGACATCATTTGTTGACTCCAACTACCGCATGATATTGTGGTTGCTCGTGTAGTTCTCCGCCATCGTCATTCTTTTCTCTGGTTAGGCCTAGGGTTTTGCCAAAACTTCTTGAGATATGCTTTTTGAATTAGGGTTTTGGTTTCCTTCAGCAAGGTCTAATAGTCTTAGGTATTATGTCCCAAAGATTGATGGTAGAGGCATTACTTAGATTGGTCTTCTCCTTCTGGGTTTTTAACCGACATAGATCATTTCAAGTATTTTTTGTTGTGAATATACATCAAAACGTTTGCCCTAGTGTCCATGAGAAGTGTAAGGTACGACTTCAAGGTTCTACACGTGTCTTGTTTAGTCCTTTGTTGCTTTGTGAAATCGTGGGCTGGTTGATTGCTATTGTTTCTCCTCTTTTCTCCTCCATATTGCCCCTAATGGGAATTTGTATTCATCGTGCTCCAGCCTTTTAGCGTCATTGGCCTCATTCGTTGCTATGAAGACCCTGGTGATTGCTTTTGCTTCCAAGAATATCTTGGAGTCTTATTGTATCAGCGAATTGAAAAAGCTACTAGGTCAAATCGTCACTATAAAAGTACTGAGCTTCACCTCGTCTGGGAGCTTGGATATGGTTCAGACTTTAGCATTAAACTGGATAAGGAAGCACTTCAGGCTCTCATTTGGAGCCTATTTGACCCTAATTAGATGCTAGGGCTATTTTTCTTCTTTCCTCTTGCTAGAGGCGAAGTAGGATAAGAATTGGATGGCATATTCCTAAAATGTTCCAATAGAGTTTAGTCTTAACCAATAGAACCAAATCTGAACATCACCTTTTAATGTTAAAGGCAAACAAAGATATAAGGGGCATTTCCTAAATTTTGAAAACCTAGAAGGGTGCAAAAATGGTCGAGGTGATCCATTGGATCAACACTCCTATCATAAGGCTCTAGAATTGGCATATTGAATTTTGGAAGGAGCAACTGCGTCCACACTTCAGGGGTAAAAGGGTTGCAGCCCAATTGTGCCGTCAGTTTAGTAGGGTGTTCTTGGAAAATTTGCTTTTCTATTTTCCTTATCCTTTCCTTCACTTCAATTATGGAGGCTATTCTTTTCGCGTTGAAAAAAGTCCTCAACTCTAAGTAGTTGATAGGCACGCCTACTATCTACCTAGCTAGGAGAATGTGAGAGATACTGCTGCAAGATCCCTCCACTCAATGAGAACGTTGTTCGAAATTCCTTGTAGATTAGGGATTCTATCTTTTAGGAGTTTCTTATCTGCCCCAAAATTGAAGGCGACCTTCAATGTGAGAGGAAATAGGGCAATAGTATGCCTCACAAACCATTGGCTATTTAGGTCGGTTTGTGCTTTCTTGGATGTGGCTTTCTTGTCCTTCAATCTCCTTTTTGAGGTTGATACTTGAGGTAAGGGGACTTCCATCTGATAAGGTTGGTCCCTGAACTGGTCCCAAAGCAATTTAAGCATGTGTGACATATCCTGAAATTGGGCAACCATCATTCCAATGTCTGGTGCTGCTGGAGAATAAGTGCTCAGTTGGCTGTCATTGTTGGCCAAGACGTCATTGGAAGGAATGTCCCTAAGATGTTGGCTGGATTGGCCATGTGCATGAGTGTTCACCGTGGTGAATGATATGTGGATCTTCGTAAGTATGTCTGTGGTGAAAATGTTCGATCAACTCGTTCTCATAGTTGGTGCTGTAATATATACCTTGAATTTGGGTTCAACCCCATAAAATTTGATTAAAACTTTCGAACTCTTCAACTTAGATCTTACTCACCACAAAAAAATAAAAAATAAAAAAAAAAACAGACAGGACTCACTTCTTAGGGTATCATCCGATACTCAAGTTAGACTTCTTGACACAACCATTGAAGTTATGAAGGGGTAAATCGATGATAGAGTATGAGTATGAGTAGGCGAGAAAGAGAGCAGAGAACTTGGCTTCAAAGTGCTCCTCTCTATTTTCTGGAGAATCAATTTATTATCTCTCTCTCTTTCTTTTTCTTCCCCCGCTTGCAGGAAAAAGGGGTTGCTATTTATAGCATTTCTTGGAGGTCTTTCCTCAGAAGTGATTCCTCTGTTGGGCGGTTGTCCCCTTTGAACCGAGTGGTAATTTGGTTGCCGATTGTTTCGGTCAGCAACCACATCTTTTGTTTTTGGTTTCGATAATAGAACTATGGCTAATTGAACTAGTTGTGAGCAATTGACTGACAGTTGCTTAGAAGAGGGATCACAAATTGGATGACACACGGCGGCCATTTGTCTTAGTCTGTTCCCTTGAGTTTGATGGTGATTCGGACTTTGACTTGTGTGGTATTGGACTTTTGTCTTAATTGGGCCCACACAAGATCCATTTGCACCTGGGTTCTCTTCTTTCTTTCTCTTGAGCCTGTTAATTGGGCTTGC
Source organism: Nepenthes mirabilis (assembly GCA_025585075.1). Lineage (NCBI taxonomy): Eukaryota > Viridiplantae > Streptophyta > Magnoliopsida > Caryophyllales > Nepenthaceae > Nepenthes > Nepenthes mirabilis. The sequence goes on from JAODPA010133904.1 coordinate 31,521, forward strand.
CTCCATATTTAGTTTTAGCTGGATGTAACAATTTTTAATCTTGCAGGTCAGAAAATAATGAGACTAAGCTTCAAATACCTCAGCCATTCATGAGCTCGTACTTCATAGAGCAATCTCCTGGTAACTGGGAATTCCAGTTGCCTGATGATCCTGTCGCTAGGGAGTCTTATAGACGGCCAATTGGCTTTGTCACAACTGGATCTGTTCGAGGAAGGTTTGGATTTCATCCTTTTTCTAATTTACATTGCCAACTTCTCTTTGTTTCTTCCTTGATATTGAACTCATTCAGGCTTGGAATCACGATTCAATGGCGAAGCCCAATTGGGTCACGTGAATATTTAAGGATGAATAGAAAATATAATTTGCATCTACAGCAGTAGAGGAAATTTTGCATATCAAATTCTTTATGGTCTTGTGTGGATCTCAAGGGACTTAACATAGAGAGAGAATCTGTTTTGTGTGATTTTTTTTACCGTGTGTAATTGAATATTTTGGCTGCAGATGGACACTAGTACATGTGGGACAAATATTTGGTGTATAAAGAGGTGGCTAGATGGTTAACTCATTATTATTTCCGAGAATTTTACTTGGGTTTTACATTTTGCAAATTCCAATATTTACACACATTTAATATTTTGACAGTTTTTACAGCAAAACTAGTTGAAACGGCCTTTTCTCATCGGGTAAATTTGTTTCACTGATAGACCATTTTCACTGGTTCAATTGAACAACTAGTTTGTTTGTTTGTTTTTGTTTTTGTTTTTTTTTTTTTCAATACTGGGTTGGTGTCCAGGTTAGAGCACCTCCAGACGATGGGATGGTTTGGTCCGGCCTTAATTACTATGTTTCCTTCTAGTGGCATTTTTTTTAACTGCATATATTTTAAGGGTGTTCGGTATATTTGATGACATGCAGCAAGAAGCCAGCAGCAGTAGCTCTATGTGAAGCAGTGCTACTTGCCCAGCTTAGGCAGGACCAATGGAGTCAGATGCCTGTTAAGCGGAGGAGGAAAGAGATCTATGTATTGACAAGGAATCTGAGGTCCACTGCTTTTAGACTTGCACTCGCCACCATTGTCATAGAAGGACAGGAAGAAGATGCGGAGTACATCTGATTCTGCTGCCCTGCCCACGATTGTTCCTTTCTGATGTGGAGAGAGTGCCAGCATCTGCACTCCTACAAATTTTGTCAAACTTTATAATTTATATATCAAATGGCAAACGGTAGGATTATTGTGTTACTACTTGGCAGTTACAAATTTTAGGTCATGAAACGCCTCTTGCATAATGCAATATAAAAGTACATACAATTGATAGAAGTGGGGGTTTTATACACCAATTTATCTCTTATTTGATATATCTAATGTCAGGATTGACAGATATATTCATCTCCACCCCAGGTCGATAAAGGAGTTGACAAAGGTGGATACTGAATTTGGAATAATATTGTTGTTTAATTTAATCGGTTGTTTTGGCGTTCGGTTATTAGGAAATACAGGTGCTGGCCATCCTCCTTGATGAACAGATCATGACAGGGTTCAGTGCTCTAACGTAATGCTGACACGCATCTGTTGATATGGTTCCTTTCAGTTAGTAATCTTGTAAGATTGGAGCGGCGAGGTGCTCAACTGCAAATTGTCCACACCTGTCGATGCCTTGTCACGGTAAAAATCAGGTCCAGAGTCCTGCTAAATGGGGAAAATATGTCCAGTTGTGGCGTCTTTGTCCTGAAGCCTATCCATGTTTGTCTGTCACCTGAGGGACCAAGGCCTGTGTAAATAGATTCGTAGGCCTTTGATTTTCTTATTTAAAATTTTCAACCGTTGTCCGCTATTTGACTCATAGGAGTTATTGATAAGGAACTAATGGTAACATATCTAGAGCTAATTAATTGCAGGCGAGTTTCGGTTAATATCTTCATAACGACGGGTGAGTCAAATTTAGAGGAACTCTTGAGGGTTGTTTTGATAATTAATTTTAGTGCTTAACATGTTAATTAAGATTTCTGTAACTCTATTATGTGTTTATGTGTGTAACCATAAAGTGGATAAATAATTAATTAGAATATTAAATATCCCACCATAATACAAATTGTGAAATGCATTAAAGACAAGTGGAAATTTTAGAGACTATGCCCTCTTCTTTCTTGCCTTATAATCGGCAGCCCTACCATGCATGTATTATGAAGTCAAATATTAATTCAAACTTATCTCATATTACTGTTGCCATTAATTCAATGAAAGCTAGAATTATAGAAATCATGATTCCTAACCCCTCTACCCGTCACCCTGATTGCCTTTATTTTATCGTTTAATCCTTATCTTAACTATTAATTACTTAATATAGAAGTAAATTACGGTGGGATTTATATTAGCACTTGGTTCATCCCCCTTCTGGCCGCATTATTGTCTATTTCACACCAGCAATTAATACTTTCTTTTCTCTCACTTTCGACTACACCTTGCTTGTGTCCAAGGTGATTTTATCCGGTTAGTAAAATTGCTAATTAAGTGAAAATTAAGGACATCAAGTACAGTCTATATTTGTCCTCCTAGCCGCCCCCCACTTTTATGGCTTATAACATTACCCATTCAATCCCTTTCTCACTTTATGTTAAGTGAAAGCCCCCTTGGTTCATTATTGTTGTAGCCCCTTGCTAGTGCCGGAGAGAGAAAAGAGAACAATCCTGCGATAGAGAGAATAAGATGAGAACGACATTCTAACCTTCAACTGAACTTTTGGTTGGGATTCCATACTCTTATTCGATGAGTAGAAGTAGTGACCATTTGTATTTGTTTTTTTTCACCTTGGGACAAGCGAAATCTGTACCATTCTTGAACAGTTTAATCAATTTTTTCAAAATTCTTATATTTTTTTGAAAATCGAAATCCAAAAATTTATTCTTGTTTTTTATTTGTTCTAATTATAAAACAATGAAGCAAGTAAAATGTACGAAATGTATGCTTGATTTCAGATCTGCATGGCTTGGTTTTCTTTTCTTTTTTCTTTTTTTTTTGTACAATGTGAGCATTGTTAGATTTTGGGTCACTCCCATATGAATCCCATATCCATTTAACATGTCGTTTAGTGGCTCCCACAATGACATACGTTTATTGTACTGATCTAAAAAAATTATAATGTTGCACTCGACGGGCATCTGATTGCCTCATTTGTGTTGATTCCAAATTGGCGGGCACTTGAGGAGCGCCTGAGCGGGATATGAGCATGATTTCCAAATTGTCCTACGCCTGATGTGTGTTCGAGAAGGTACTTGTGCGCCAATTGCAGTAGACTTGACACATGCTCGACGAGCATTTAAGTGCCGTTCCTAATATAAATACGTTTAACGTGATTTTAGGATTACCACTTTTATATTTTTGAAATTTTGAGCGCCGACATTGTGAAAAAAAGAAAAGAAAGAGAAAAAAAAATATAAAATATGAAGGTTCAAGCATTCAAGCAAATTTTGAATCGTATTTNAATAAAAATTACAATCTATTTTAAGGTTTTTTACGTGAGACAAATAAACAATTAATAATAAAATATAACAAAATTATAATAAAGGGAAATATCACAGAGGGAGAGTAGAGAACAAACTGAGAATGAACGAAGGCGTGTTAGGGGGGAAAGCAGCAAATCTCAGGCAGCAAACAAAAAGCCAGCAAAAAGTTCCATTGTAGCCGCTGATTTTATTTTTTATTTTTTTATTGTGTTCCTTGTTCTTATCTTCAATTATTTTCACGATTTCTCTCTCCTTTGAGAAAATTTAGGGCTGAGACCCCATCCGATCTACAGTTCGATCTAACTTCACCGCTTCACCTAGCTTGAAACGGCGCCAGATCCAAGCATTTTGATTCAACTACTACCACATTTATAATCTCCTTATAAGTACAGTTTGTTGACCAAAATTGTAATCCCTGACAATAACATCAAGAGGTGGGTAAATTTAGTGCTCTACAGTGTAATTTTGTGAACTGAAAATTGGGGTTATGTCCTAATTTCTGTTAGTGGTGGTGACAGTAATCTAGGGTTTTGTTCGAATGAAGGTGGTGGATTTCGTTGATAATGACACGTTGGGTTATTTACTGTTTCAACGACGAGTGTTAGGGATAAGCTGTCCAAATCGGGTGGTAAATCGAGTTTTCTTGGTCACGTATTCCGGATAAGGAGGAGAACTTAAGGCATTTGGATTGATGATTTTTGGTGAATTTGATGGTGATAGTACTTAGCCTCAACGCCAATGTAGCATTGGATATATGAATTCAAGCTGCTTTCTATGTAATTTGGGTCTCTGAAGTCAGTACAGAAACTTGATGTGGGGTTCCTGAACAAAGATTTGGGATGATGTGCATATCATGGTGTTGGATTTCAGTTTAAATTGGGGCAGGAAGGTCTTTCTCTGCATCACCCAGTGAGCAGGAGTTCTATTCTGATGGTACAAGTGGTTTAGTGGTGAGCAATTAGGGCCGCGAATTGTCGCTGGATTGTCGTACATTGCAAGGGGGCTGGGCTGTTTTGGCGAGTTTTGGTTGATTTGCAGTTGGATGGGTCGGTTTAGTGTTTATTGAGGTATTGGGAGTTTTGCAGTGGAGATGCTGCCGCCTCAGTCTTTCAGGCGCTCTCCTGGAAGGGACCCTCGCACTGATAGTCACAAGAGAGGTCGCAGTCTTGAGAGTGGACTGTCCTTCAAAGAGAAAGATGATCTCGCACTTTTCAATGAAATGCAGAGTAAAGAACCGGATAATTTTCTACTCCAGTCAACAGACGATTTTGAAGACATATTTAGTAATTCCTGATACTGATCTATTTCAAGCTTGGTTGTCATTTTTATGTTTCGAAAGGAAATCTTGTTATAGGGTTGTTTGATTCTGATAACTGGGCCTCATTCATCTCTTTGACCTTACTTTGCATTTTTCAGCTGCAAAATTGAAGCCCTTTTCAGATTTTAAGCTTGGAATTACTATTCCTGTCCGTGGGGAGCCCAGTGATCTGCTTAATGCAGATGGGAACAAGAACGACTATGACTGGTTGGTGATGATACTGAATGCTATTTACAAATGTGTTTATGTAAATGGGAAGCATTCTATTGATATGCTTTTGGGAGAAAGTTTTGATGTTTGGTTTCATGTCAAGGCCATGCATTAACTGTCTCAGTGATAATTATTTGTATGTTAAATACGCTAAATGAAAATTTAGATCATTTGACATGTCATGTATTATCTGTTGTGGAGTTGTGATGTCTACCTGAATTTTAGTACACTTTCTCATGGTAGCTTAATGTCTTTAATTTAAAGGTTGTTGACTCCTCCCGACACCCCTCTTTTTCCCTCATTGGATGATGAACCAGCACCTGCCAACCTTGTACATAGTGGAAGACCTCGAAGCAGACCCATCTCCATTTCAAGATCCTCCACTGTGAGTCTTTAGTTTTAACTTTATGAGTTTATCCTCTTTTTGTTGTTTGTTGTTGGTGTTATTGTTGTTTTGTTCCGTTGTTCATATGAACTTTCCATCTTCTGCCACGTATCTATTTCTAGACTGTATTCTTATGATTGTGATTGCAGATGGAGAAGAGAAGCAGTAGAGGCAGTGCTAGCCCTCAACGCTTGAGCCCATCTCCTCGGTCTGGGAATAGTAAGGCGTCCCAAAGGAGGCCATCTTCAGCCACTCGGTCAAGTCCAACCCCTAGCTTACGACGTACTTCCCCATCACAAAGACCATCACCTCCCCCCATTAAGTCGCCAACGCCAGTTATGAGGTCTGCAACTCCAACACCTAGGCAGACATCCGAGGTTTCTACCGGGTCTGTCATCTCGTCAAGGATGAGGGGAACCTCCCCAATAAGCACAAGTCGTGGTAATTCTGCATCACCAAAAATTAGGGCATGGCAATCAAATATTCCGGGTTTCTCCTTGGAAGCACCTCCCAATCTTCGTACTTCTTTGGCTGATCGTCCAGTATCATATGTGAGGGGGTCTTCGCCTGCATCCAGGAATAGTAGAGATTCAGCCTCTAAATTTGGCCGGCAGTCGATGTCTCCAACTGCTTCTAGAAGCATCAGCTCATCACATAGTCATGAACGAGATCGGCTGAGCTCACATAGTAAAGGTTCTTTACCATCTTCTGGTGATGATGATGCAGATTCTTTGCAGTCTATTCCTGCGAGTGGCTTAGAGCAACCTTTGCCAACAAGAATGGTCAGAGGGGTTCCCAGCAACTGTTCATCGGCTTTCTCCAAGAAACTGACAAAAAGAAATTCTCCAAATGCTGCTCCAAAGAGATCCTTTGACTATGCAATGCGGCAAATGGTATCTTTATCATTTAATCATGTGGTTTTCATGATTTTTTCTTAAACTATTAGCAATCTGACTGATGTAATTAAATTATGAAACAAACGAAAAATTGGTTTGTGTTCTTACCTTCTAAAAGGCGTGGTGGTTAAATAAGTGGATGGATGTGGATTTGATTAGGCGCAAGTCGTAAGGCGTCATAAACCTTAAACATCATCTCTCTTTTGAGTTTGGTAGGATGTGTTTTTGAGGAATTTGATCCCAGCTTGGAGCATAGTTGGTGCAAAAAGAAAGGTTCAACTATAAAAGCCAATATTGCAGGCTACTTTCTGCATTTATTTGTGTGGTATAGGCTGCTGTCACTTTATTAGTGATACACATTTTTTTAAAAAATAATTTTCAGCCTAATGTTTCCTCCATTTTCTTATATGCAAAGAATAGTGCCATCATTTAATTCGATGGATAACTGATGTTTTTTGAAAACTCAAGCGATTGCTGAAGTAACTATATTCCATGTTTGCAACTTGATTCCGTAATGAATTTTCCTAATATGAATTCTATATTGTTTTGATCTTTTTTAGTTTCATTTATTTGTACCTTGATACCATACTCAAAAAACTCGAGGATCTATATATTTGTGATAACAGGATTAATTAAGGGCCATATATCTCTCCTGTATGTCTGTCATAGGAACAAGTGTTGTATCACCTTGGTGACGTCACTAACTTTGCAAGCTGGCTTGTCCTCTCTGTGGCATATTACTATTTGGGAAGCTTATCCTACTCAATTTGTTGCTTGATTTTAAGCCTTTATTATGATCTGATTGGTTTGTCCTAGTTTTTATGAATGGTAGTTAAGACTAAGGTATTGAACTGAAGATAGTTAATGGGTTCTTTAAACAGAAAGGAAAATAAGTGTGAGACTCTCGTTACAACACCCGAATGAGCATCACTAATAGCTTCTTGCTACAGTTGTCTGTGTTATTGAGAAGTTAATTAACGAATGCATGGTTATTGTGGCTAATACCATCTCAGGCAATTTGCTTGTCAATGTTTCAGTAATTTGATGAAACAGGATGAAGTGAAGTGAGATGAAGGAGAATAACCATGCATGTGACATATTTTTGTGTTTTCTTCTTCAAATTTTAGTAGGAATTCTGAATAGCAATTGCTACTGTTTCCATACGTAGATGACATGAGCCTTTTTCGTCCTTTTTCTCTTCCCCCCTTTGGGTGGTTCACTTGATCTGGTAGTGAAGTGTAAATATACCCTTCCTTTAAATTGTGACAAATAGAAAGCAATCGATACACTTAATATGGGTTTAATTTAACTAAGTTTCTTGTAAATTTGCTCACAATAGGTCATTTGAAACACCGGTAGCCTACAATGGGAACAATTACCTTATACACCGGGAGTGATGTGTCACTATAGGGTAATAATCAGTCATTAAAAGACATGTAACTATCACACATATCAATAATGAATCCACTCCAACACACATTTAAATTGCGTCTTTTAATAATTGATGGTACTACAAATTGACTTGGCACTCCTGGTGTATTTTATGATTTCTCTACAACAATTATGTGGCTGCTGAATTAGTATGTTTTCTTGGTTGTTTAACTATGTTTTGAAACTATACTATCTGGTATTGCATGTAGGATCATAGAAGTCCTCAGAATATGTTCAGGCCACTCTTATCTAGTGTCCCTAGCAGTACCTTCCACAGTTCTTCCCATCATACTATGATATCAAGGAACTCGTCAGTCACCACTAGTAGTAATGATAGCTCTGATCAAGCTACAAGTGGTGCACCTGATACTGAAGGAAGTGGCCAAACTCAGGATGATATGGCTAATGGATGTGGAAGACGGCCTTTTCCTGATACTCAAGACGTGGTATTTCCCTGTGATAAACTGGATTTTCCCTGTGATAAATTTGAAGCTAATCATGGTGGTTCTGAAAAATTGAGTCATCTAGATGCTACTGTGGCCAGGAATGCAACTTCTGAGGCATTTTATGTTCAGGGTGATTCCTTCGAAGTTGGTCCTGAAAACCCGCTACTTTGTACTAGATGTGGCTGCAGGTATTTTTCCTATGAACTTAAGGAATGTGACATTAATATATGTCCGGATTGCAAGCAGAAAGAAGGGCTTTCAACTGGTCCAATCCCAGTGACCAGAGTAGATGCTGCTCCAAACCTTTCAGATCCATTGACAATGATTTTTGAGGATCATGGACCTATTGAGGCAGCAGAACCATGTATGGTTGTACAACAGCTTCCAAAAACTGTCGAGATGGGTGAATTAAGGAGTGGCCTGCTGACTGCCTCACATGAAGAGGATGCAAACGCAAATCAGAGCAGCAATGGGTCGTCAAAGCAAAGTTGCTTCTTAGATGATTCTCCTCCATCATCAGCGGAAGAGAAAGGCATGCTGCTGCTTTCTGACCAGCAAGAAGTGAAACAACCTCCAACTGCTTGTAGTCCATCTGATACTAACTGTCAGGGTCAGGAGTTGTACAAATGTGATGATAGTCTACAATCACAAGTTGATGTGGCTGAAGGTGTGGGTATTTCAGTACTTGTATTAAAGAGGTCTGGCAGCAGGAAAGGGCATATTATGCATAGCAGAAACATGACTGCCAGTGCTATATCATATGATGATTTGTTCTGTGCAAGAGACTCGACAATCAGTATGAGAAGCTCTGTTGGCCATGGCAGTGCCTCTACATCATCTTCCATGGATTTGACCTCAGTTAGACATGTGGACATACCCATGCAACGGCAGCTGAGCAGCACGAGGTCTGAGTTGAGTTCAAAACCTCAAAGCAACGTATCTTCTTTCTCAGGGACTTCTACACATGCTTACCAAGTTTTGGGCATCTCAGCAAGCCCTTGCAAAGAAAATTTTGAGGTATCTGCTGGTAATGTTGGACGTACTTTACAAGAAACACAGGGGCAGCATCCTGAGTCATTTCTTGCCTCAGAAAATGCAGAATTGCCTGATCCAGTGACCTTTTTATCCAGGAGAACACTATCAGGGGATGATGATTTTAATTGCAATTGTTTTAAAGCAAAAGATACGGATTCCCTTGAATTGTCAAGCCATAATGTGAGCACTCAATCAGAGGGCAATTCACTGGCTTCATTAGCAGTGGATGAGGACCATGTTTTGCATGGGATCAATGAAGTGTTCCCAGCTAGTGTAGAAAGCGAAGTAAATATGGAAGAGCCAGCTGTAATTCATGAGTCATCTTTCATGGTGGAAGATTCTGCTCCTGATAATGGTGCTGATCAAAAGGAGATTATGGAGATTATTCATCGGAATTCTTTGGGTGCAATGTCTGAAATAGAAATTGATAACTGTTGTCTTAGTTCCCCTGCATCGCCAATTGAGATTGCTTTAAAAGATGACTTTCAAGAGCCATCATTTGTCTCTGGTCAAGAGAAAGATGTCAGAAGTTCTGTTGCTTTGTCCAATGATTCTGATCATAGGCAAGGAATTGTTGGTATGCTTCTTTTCTGCTCACAGATTCTTATTTTTAATCCATGGTTTCTTTGCTGGAATCTCTGTCAAAGTGCTGCAAATAACAAAATAATTGTCTGGACATAGGACTGCGCACAAATAGTAATATTTCTTAAAACTATGTATTGCTCTTCCTTATAAAAAAAGGGTAGCCAAATGCATGAGGCGGCCATCGTTACAAGATTTTTGGGAACATCAGATGTACATGGTCTTTTGAGGTTGTTTTCATGGTTTAAACCCACAATTTGTATGTCACAGTAGAGTATCCTTGTCGTTGAACCAAGGTTCACCCTTTATTGCTCTTCTTTAACCTATAGTAATATTAACTCGATAGGCCTTCTCCCCCACCTACGGGAGTGATTATATAGAACTTCATTTGTTTACTGTTGTATTTCTGAATAATGATGTACATATATGATTATAGACCTAGGGTTACCGTAACTCAACCCTTCCCTTCGGGACTTAGACCAAGATAGCAAGGTCGTTAGCTCCCTTATTTACGAGACAGTAGTCACAGCTTTCAAAATCTCTGACAGTTCTCACTGCTCTGTATAGATTCAGAGAACTTATGTTTTTAGTAGGGAGCTGCCAGACTTTAGTCAATGAAATTGGTTAAATTGTAACAGGAAAGGTATCATGCTATGTAGGTTTTTGCCTTGACTGTGCACCGGTAAAAGAAATGGTGGTCTCTGGCTCCTCAACCCTCTTTTTTTTTCTTTTATCCCACCTATACAATGGATTGTGGAATTCAAAACAATCACTCATTTTTTTGTATCAGCATTTTTCTGTGATGCTGGTATAAATCTAGTAGAAAATGCTTATGCTCTTTGCTGCTTAGCAAGTGCGTTCCCTTCATACTTTTGTGGTAGAGCCTTTCTTTCCTACTTCTATTTAATGATGTTAAGGAGTCTGGCCTTAACTATACCTTCAGGAATTGCATATTAGCCTTTTTTCTTGCATAATTTTTTCATGGCGATGCCTCGTCTTTAATTGACAAAAATGCTTAATTATAAGTTTTTGTGTCCTCAAGGAGGCAAACAAGCACTCGATAGCTGACTATCGTTGTCTTATACTCATTATTTTTGGTGGCAAGGGCAGCCCCTTGACTAGTGAAGGTTGTGATTCTTTTGTTGGGTTGTGTTTTGTGCTGCAATGGTGATGGAGATCAATGATATAGTTATTGTCTGTTTTCCCCTCGAGAGCTCCTGATCCTAAAGATTTATGGATTTTCCCTTACCTGTTCTAACTTCAAATTTTCATGTGCGCATCCTTTTTCTTGATGATTACCCAAAGAACAAAGGGGTATAAGATAAAGAGGGAAAGGCTTTCAGTATGAGTTATTACAAAGCTAAAATCTTGCCTATGGGGGAAATTAATGCTTGCATGTGTAATCTCTGAATAGTAAGGCATGCTTCCTAGCTGTTTTTCAAAGAAAATGCTTTCTCACCTCTTGCAGTTTTCTTTTGCCATTTATTTTTCCTAAGGTTGTGAGGAAGCTGAAGGTGCTTTCGGGTCCCACCTTCGAGAATATGTTTGTCGAACTTGGTATCTCGGAAAATGCTCTTGACATTTTGCTGTTGTTCCGAGATTTTGGAAGTTTCCAAATGGGAAGTTTAAGCCTGAGAATGTCCTTCTTATCATAAAGTAATAATCATTCCTCGGGTTTCAGGAGATGGGATCTGAATCAAATAGCAAATAACCATTTACTATGTGTTTACGTGCTGCCGTGCTTAATTTCTTTTAGTTCTTTATAGTCAAGGGCTTTACTGTCAGAATTAGTTGCCGCGCTGATTCTTTGCTTGGAGATTTACATCCAAACCCTTTCTAGTTTTTACAGAAGATTCGACGGTGATGGTGCACAATGGAGGAAGGATGACAAGAAGCCTAACTCTAGAAGAAGCAACAGACACAATTCTCTTTTGCAGCTCCATCATCCACACCCTAGCATATGAGGCTGCGGGCATTGCAATCGAGAAGGAAAAGGAAAACCTTGCACCTTTGGAAGGTTATCGACAAGCGGCTATAACACCAGGGAATGCTAGATGGGATCCTCGAGGAAGAACTCCCAGCAGACGTAAAATAAAGTCTCAAAAACCAAAGCAGTTGTGGGTTGAAACGGAGACAAAATCCCCTCCTTTCAAGACGGGACCCAACAATAACCCCGATGAACCTACGACCCGTATTGTCGGGCTTCAAAACAAGGTCGATAACATGAAGCCGCCACCAAAGTTGGAATCCAAGTGCAACTGCAGGATAATGTGAGTTCAATGTTCACCAGAGCTTACTACTGCCTATTATTTGAGTTTTCTTCTCCCTCTTTTTCCCTTTTGAATCTTTTGCTTCAAAGTAACTTATGCTTCCAATTTATTTGTTACCAATACGCCACTTTATGGGGTTGCATAATTTCTGTATAGCTCCTTGTCAATGTATACATGTCAGTTATTCATATTCAAATTTCTCTCTCTTAGTGTTTTTTTTTTTGGTTGGAATGAAGTTTGAATTAAATTACTCTCCATTTTGTTTTTGATAAAGATTGTGATATGCCTTAGTATAATGATAAAGTTGTTCAATTATGAAAACTTTAAAGTAAGGTTGTATATGACTGACTTTTTTCTTTAGACCTAGTAGTGTGAGTTATTGGTGTATTGAACTGTCCTTGGACAATTATTGTGCATAGGTTGGTTTTGTTTCGGTTTGGCTTATTTATTTGAATTTCTCTCCCAAAAATAAAAAATCATTATATAAGAACAAATTATCATTTCATGCAATATAGTTCTTATAACTATTGTCCCCCACCCACCTCAAAACAAAGGTTAAAAATGGTGATTAACTATTAGGTTGTAATTTTGGCAGTCTAATTTATTGATACAAATATTTAGGGGATCATTTAATCATTTTTTGGGACATTCTTAGGTGCCACCAATCTTTACATTTACATATGTGTGGGC